>SKCR01046829.1:0-55016 GCA_019454045.1 Zanthoxylum bungeanum | reverse complement strand
AATGATATTGCCTTTGCCCTTTTCAATACTCCAGAAGCCTTTGGCCTAGCCTCGGCCTTCTAGAATTATCGAAGTAAGGTGCGACTAGCGCTACTTGCCTTATTGCAAATTTTGACTCTGTCTCCTTGAGAATAGTCATTAACTCTCCAAGAGTTATCAAATGCAATTTAGTACTTCTAAAATCTAAAGATAGATTTATGAAGATCCTTCAATTTCATTATCATACTTTAAGGATCTAATCCTTAGTTCTGATTCAGAAATTAAGGAGTCTACTGCGACAAGCTTAATAGATTAAGCACTAAAGTTATCATTACATGAATCTTCCAAAGATCATGCTCTACTAATTGCTCAACTCCGGGCTTAGGCCTAATATGTTATTTTATCAAATAAAGTAACTTATTAATTTCCAGGACCATCCTGAAATTATTCCCAATTTGAAAATTAACCATTTAAACACATTTTCCCTAGGATTATGTTTTAAATGTCAATCTTTCATTTTTATCTTGATTTTAATAGTTCAACTATTTAATCAAGGATTTCGGTACTATTTATTATAATGATTACAATAGTCCAACTATTTAATCAACTATAATTTAATAGATTAAAATCAATTATATTGATTACTGTAATCCAATTATAAAATCAACTATAAATGAATAGTTTGAATATAGTCCAACTATTTATTAAAAAACAACATTTAAATATTAGTCCAACTAACATTTAATTTATTTGACGAATGATATTTGTTTGAGTGCGTATGGCAAGTAATCAAACGAATATTGCAAATTCAATTCTTGCCTCCAACTATTTCTCGGTGAGCCTCTAACCCTCTGTCGAGTACACGGGAAACCGTATTTCCTAGTGGGCTAGGATCCCGTTAAATATCACAGAATCTTGACTTTGGCCAACAAATTGTATGATAATTAACTAGGTAGATCTCTAAGATCGATTGGATCCAATCCAATTACTAGATCCGGTAGGGGGACATCCAAGTCTGAAACATATATCTTATATATGCCAATACATCCAATGTATTACCTAACTTTTTTCCTCTGAATCAACTAAGCCTTGGCTTTGGTACAACAAACTTAGTGATCCCAGTCAAGCGCGACCCATTGACCATGGAAAGCTTCGTAATCAATGTCGATGGACAAGAAGTGGTCTTGACTTTGGCCAAAAAACCACAACTTGGACAAGACACTAATATGGAACAAAGCCTTCGTGATTCAAACACATCCTCGACAGACAAAGGCCTTGACTTTGGCCAACAAACCAATGCCGTCTTAGATCTTGAGTGAGAATCACTCAATGGAAGGAAAAATGCTTAATATTTGCGAGGGTTTTTTCGCGTGCAAATTGGCAACCAATTTATTATCTTTGTTAAGGTCTAATCATCATACACCCTTAAACATGCATTCTAAACACATAATAAAGCGCATATGAAAAAGTAATAATGATATGCGGATGGATACTTTACACATTGATCCTAAATCAAATCTCTCCATTCTCTCTCCCGCTAGCACATATATTGCTTCTACCCGTTACACTACACTTCTAAAGAAACGTCATTTACATTGAGGGGAATAGGTGAGAAGAGAATACAAAGAATAAGGAGGTGATAAGGCTGGACATGCAGGTCCAATTAATAAATAAAATTTATTACAACAATTTCTAAAATTGTCCCACCCATCTAATATCCATCCGATATACATTATTCATGCATCGCAACCATGTATTCACACAAGCATGTTATCAATCAATCTAATCAAATTAATTAATCTGATAATTAGTGACCATCCAATGTTCAAACAACGATTTGACTTTGTTCGAGTCAAACTCGTTTTGCGAATAAGTACTCAAAGTACGAATTCTCAAATTAAATTAAACTACATCATTAAATCCAATTTAATATGCATTCAATTCTAATTCGCTCTTTAATTCCAAATTAAATACTACACTTTAATAATAAACCTTTTCGACTTAAATTCCAAATTTAATCGCTACGGGTCTCAAAGCCCGATTAACGTCCAACGTCAATTTAATTAAAGTCCAATGGGCTTTTAATTAATTTCTTGAGGTGTGGACTTTTGCTCAACTCGGGTCAAACCGAATAACCAAAATCCCATTCGGGAATTACCCCATAAGCCCAGAAATCAATTTAGGCCCATTAGGCCCAATAAACTTTAAAGGTCCATTAAGTCGCATTTGGGCTTTATGGATGCAGTTTTGGGCCCAATTGGATCCAACCAATTTTGCCTAAACCCAACTTTGTACAACGAAGCCCAATAAGCCCATTTACAACACAACAAGCCCAATTTCCAAATTCCAAATTCCCAATTTAATTCCACAATCGACATTAAATTATATTCCCGAATGATTTCCAACACATCCAATGATCAAAAATCAAAAATCACCAAGACATTTTAGGGCTAGACCATTCGGCCAACATATCAATTTGGGGAAAAAATGATCCAATCACAATTTCTTGAAATTGATCCAATCAAACTTCAATTCAACATCATTAAGCATACAAAATCATCCAATTTCATTTAAACATGCTCAAAATCAATTTACCCAAATTTTAACCCTAAACTTTTTCATGCTTTTAACCATGCTCTTGATACCATTGTTGGAGATTCTAAGCATCCCAAGATCAATAAACAAGAATGAACATGAGTGAATACATTCGAGGAAGTCGCGGAATACTTTCATCGATTGGTTGAGCGAAGCTTTGACGAACAAAAATGAACTTTCTGCTCACTGTGAACTGCGGCAGTGGATGCTGTTTTGCTCCTCATTTTCGGCCATTGGAGGTCATTGAAAAAGCTCCAAGCTTCGTCAAACGATTCCCGGCTCATGGGTGGACTTCCCTATCATCTTCGCATGTCTCTCAGAGTGCTAGCTCTCTTGATTTTGCCACAAAATCAAGCACTTTTGGCTTCCCTATTTCTTCATGAAACTCGGCAGTTCACTGCCTAAAAACAGAAGAAAGAATGCCCTCCAAGGGCGGGAGAGAGAAGAGGGAAAATAGATGAGAGATGATGAAAATGTGTAATTCATTTTGGTTTATTTGTTTTCAAAAAAACATATACCAAATTTTGGCTTTAGAAAAGTCAAACCAATTAAAGCCATCAATGCCAACCACACACATCAACTCACATCAAGTCAATCAAGTTGTCAAGTCACATCACTCAAAGTGACAAGTGATTTGACGCTTGAAGTTACTAGCAATTTAACGCTTGATTTGACGTGCCGCACTCGAATTCGAAATGCGAATGCGCTCGTAAATAATCCCGGGCTCGGGTTCACTAATTCTAAATTAACAAATTTTCTGTTGCGTCGTAATTAAATGATTACGCCTAGCGAAGTCACTATTCACGTCGCTAACGAATTAATTCTAAATTAATTCGTTCGACCGAATTAAAATCTAATTTAATTCCGCGTCGAAATCCAATTTCGTTTAATATATCAAATATATTAATTTATCGATTAATTCCAAATTAATCGTTATCTCTCTTTAAATGATATTTTAACCCAGATAAAATATCTCCGTAATTAATCCCAATTAATTTTCTCTCTCATCTTATTAATCCCAGATTAATTAGATAAGCGAGTCATACGTCATCAGTGAATCTTTGGGAAGTGACCCATGAGATCCCTAATATGTTGGCAATAAATTCGATCGTCGGACTATCCGAACACGTAAGTACCTAGTACTACGTTTATACCAATTTACTAGACAAGGTTGGCTTCTAGCAAAGCGCCATGCCTACCCAATTCTCCGGAAATATCCTTGCAGGAATAAAGATCTATATCAGGCGTAGTATACGTAGTATTGCGTATATCGATCCAGTATCGGATGATCACGTGCTAGGCCTGGGGCTGGAATTGTGTCTGCCCCGTACGAAGCACATGTCGGATGTCTGGTAACTAGTCTCTATTATCGGATAAACATGACCTTGTCATTTTATCCCGATAACTGCAGTACATAAGAGTACTAGTACCGTATCCTACGTGACCATCATCTCCATATGACATAAGTGATACTTCCGTCTTGACATCACAACCAACACACTATGATTCTTGATATACCCAGAAGAGGCATACACAGAAACCGGTTAAAGCCCTGGACGACCAAAACCAAAGTATATGATTGTCGCAAGTATTAGGAGTACAAGTCTCAGGATAAGACCAAATACACCTACCCTGATTTCGGACTTCCATAGACACATAATCATACTACCAATGGAATTCCGAGGGGGTCTATCCAGAGCGAAGCTTTTCCCATACCATCGGTGAAACACAACCTCCTATTACACTTGCATGAGTATCATATACCCAAATATACGATAACTATGCTGTTGTGCCCTCACAACGCGCACAAGTGTAATACTAGTCTTTTACGCATTCATCGATGTCCCATCTCGATAATGCTCTGACTAGGGATATTAATGATTTATCCTTCGTGGATTGATACTGTCTCATATCATTCTCAATCCAGGAACACATCACAGGACCTCCTATCATTTATATATCTAGGTGATCTAATCACAATGATAAGAGTGCAATCTCCTTTGTCACATAGTTAATTTGTACAACAACACCATGATCTGTACAAATAGTGACGCTATGGGTCATAATTGTCCAACGGTATCACTTCCTCATACGTAGTCAGTTGGTATTCCTCAATAAGATTGACATCTTTATGAGTTGAGATCAGAAACCCATACCCTAGGTTGTTTTCTGACTCTCTCCGACCTATGATCGGCGTAAACACACACGTATAACGCAAACGTACATATCGTTCAAGTATTATAAAAAGTATCGATCCTACGAGGACTTAGTACCTAATCTATTAATTTTATGAGGTCAAGTGATTACTAGTATCTAACAGGTTGATTGATTGATTTGAAATGGTGACGATTCTAAATTTAAAACAAGTAAATTAAATTGCGTGAAAGTAGATTAATGAAAATTCAAATTATAAAACTATCCAGGGTTGTGAATTCTTCCAATATTATTTAAAGATGAAGTGGTTATATTATAGTTGGGTAAAATATTGATTTATTAATCTGGAATATTAAATTATGTAAAAGCCTATTTCGATGATCATTTACAAATACCTAGTATAATCCAATTTAACCATATGTCTATGTCAACCAAATTACCTAGATTAATTAAGATTAAGTTCCAATTATGACTACCCCCGCCCAACAGGTATATTCCTATCCTGTAAGGAAATCTATTAAAGGGTTATCTATCCTCAAAGAAGATCGTGGGCTATTGAGTCTAAGGTCTTTAAACTTAAAATCCCTATGTCTAGTTCATTTTAAGTTTACAGAGTCAATTTTATTAATGGCCAGATAATAAAAAAGCATTAAGATTTTGACTCAATAAAAAGCATTAAGACTCGACCCAATTCCTGTGCTACTTCTACGTATTGTGGTTTAGTACCAATACTACTACCGCAAAACACACAGATGTTTTCAACTCGTCTTCTTGAAGTGGCTTTCATGTTTTACTCTGGATGTCTTTAAAAGTGTAATGATGAGTTGAATTTATAATACCTGAAAAGGATGAGTAAAATAATAGCACTAGTATCTTCCAATGGACGATTAGTAGCAAAATAGTAAAATAAATCGTGACAGTAAAAAAGGTCTGGATCCTGTCGGAGAAAACAACAAAACAAATCAATTTATTAGGAAAAGACAAAGAGATATAATATGTACAAGAATTTATAGCTTGATTAACGTCTATGCGTCAGGGAAAAGCTTCCCATCCAATTTTCTTATAAATTGGCAAACATGATCTTTTTGAGTCAGATTCCCAAGACTTGACTGTTGTCTTTCTTTTTGGAATTGTGTGTGTAACTTGTGAATGGCTATATGAACATATCCACTGGGATGCGTCTCAAGAGTCGAAGATATATCATCTACAGACTACTTACTCAAGCCATCCCTAATGAATTTAATTTTATCTTCACGATTATCAGACACCATTCCTAAAGAACGACAACAAGTATTGCAATTCCAACGTGCACATTTGTAACAAACACCCATTTGCTTAGCTCTACGTTTCTTTGCATAGGTGCTTCTTCCAAAACTAGACAGATGTGAACTAAAAGAGTCAGAAGACTCACCTGCCAATCTGACCTGTGCTTCAATTATCCAATGAATGTCAGTAGGAATACCTTTAATTGTCAGTAACCTCATTCGTTCCAAGCGAGCTTTGTAAACTTTCATCAGAGATTTTTGAGGGAGAGAAGGAAATTGCTTGTGAAGATTTGCGAGAGCTTCTTCCATCTTGAAATGTCTTAATCTGCAAAAACTAAACACACAAAATTAAATCATACCAAATCACAATATATACAAAAATTGCATGGGTTCCCTCCCTGCGAGCGCTAAGTTTTAAGTCGTCAGCTAGACGTGACTGCCTGATCGTTATGTTGGATCTGAAAGTGTGACACTTTCTTTTTGTCGCTCCAACGGTTCTCCCTAGTAGTGCTTGACACGCTGACTATTAACTATGAATATGTTGTTGGTGTTGGGATCCAGTAACTCAACAGCTCCATATGGTAAAACCTGAGTGATCACAAATGGACCTGACCACCGTGATTTCAAATTTCCAGGGAAAAGTTTCAACCTCGAGTTGTACAACACTTGTTGCCTTGGTTTCAACTGTCTGTGCACTATTTTTAGGTCATACCATTTCTTGGTATTTTCCTTGTACAATTTGGCATTCTCATAAGATTGTAGGTGAAATTCCTCCAATTCATTGAGTTGGTGAAGTCTTTTCTTTCCTGCAGCTTGTGGATCAAGATTCAACTTCTTCAGTGCCCAGTACGCCTTATGTTCAAGCTCAACTGGCAGATGGCATGCTTTCCCAAACACCAATCGATATGTGGACATACCAATGGGTGTCTTGTAAGCTGTCCGGTAGGCCCATAATGCATCATCTAGTTTTATTGACCAGTCCCTCCTTGTTGATCCAACGGTTCTCTCCAAGATTCTTTTGATTTCCCTGTTTGAAACTTCAACTTTCCCATTTGACTATGGATGGTAGGTTGTTGCAACCTTGTGAGTAACTCCGTATTTGGATAGGAGTGCATCAAAATATCTGTTGCAGAAATGTGTGCCACCATCACTGATAATTGCCCGAGGTGTTCCGAAGCGAGTGAAAATATTCTTTTTCAAGAATTTGATCACCACTTTTGAATCATTGGATGGTAGTGCAATTGCTTCAACCCATTTTGAGACGTAGTCTACAGCAACCAAGATGTATAGGTTTCTGAATGATGGAACAAAGGGTCTCATGAAATCAATTCCCCACACATCGAATATCTCCACTTCCAGAATATTTTGCAATGGTCATTCATTTCTCTTCGAAATATTCCCCATTCTCTGACACCTGTCACATTGAAGAACAAACAAGTGAGCATCTTTAAAAAGAGTGGGCCAGAACAAACCTGATTGAAGGACTTTAGCTGCAGTTTTATTCTCGTTGAAGTGTCCGCCGTATGGTGATGAATGACAGTTCTGCAAAACACTGTTGACCTCTTCCTGTGGAACACATCGTCTCAGTAATTGATCAGCACATCGTCTGAACATGTATGGCTCATCCCAGACTTAATGTTTGACTTCTTTGAAGAATTTCTTCTGTTGCTGAGTTTTCCATTCCAATGGCCATTTTCCTGACACTATGTAGTTGACATAGTCAGCATACCAAGGGACTTCCTACTGTTTTATGCCAACCAACTATTCATCTTGAAAAGTTTCTTTAATTGATAGTTCTTTGCGAGCTGTTTCTCCATTCTCGAGCCTCGATAGATGATCTGCCACTTGGTTTTCTGTTCCTTTCCTGTCTCTGATCTCCACATCAAATTCTTGCAGAAGAAGTATCCAACGGATCAATCTGGGTTTGGCATCTTTCTTCGCGATCAGGTATTTGATTGCTGAATGATCTGTGTAGACCACCACTTTGGGACCCAACAGATAAGAGCAGAATTTGTCAAAAGCGAGCACAACTATAAGCAACTCCTTTTTAGTGGTTGTGTAGTTGATTTTAGCTTCATTCAAAGTTCTGCTGGAGTAGTAAATGGTGTGGAATTTTCTTTGCTTTGCGTTGTCCCAAAACTCACCTACAGCAAAATCACTAGCACACACATTACCTCAAATGGAAGGGTCAATCTGGTGCTACTATGATGGGGGGCAGAAACCAGCTTCTATTTTAAGATTCAAAAGCTTCTTGGCATTCTTTGTGAAGTTGAAAGACACCATCCTTCGAGAAGATTGCAAAGAGGTTTTTGCAATTTTGGAAAAGTCTTTGAAAAATCTCTGTAAAAACCTACATGTGCAAGAAAACTCTGAATTCCTTTGACTGATGTTGGTGGAGGTAGTTTTTCAATTGTCTCTATCTTTGCTTTATCTACCTCGATTCCCTTTTGTGAGATCGGGTGTCCAAGAACTATGCCTTCATGCACCATAAAGTGGCATTTCTCCCATTGAGTATTAGATTTGTATCTTCACACCTTTGTAATACCTGTTTCAAATTTGCAAACAATGGTCAAAAGAATCTCCAAACATAGAAAAGTCATCCATGAAAACCTCCATACTCTGTCCAGCATGTCTAAGAAGATGGCCATCATACAACGCTGAAATGTGGCAGGGGCATTACATAATCCAAATGGCATCCTGCGGAAAGAAAAAATACCAAAGGGACATGTAAAGGTTGTTTTCTCCTGATCTTCTAGGGCGATGACAATCTGATTGTACCCTGAATATCCATCCAGAAAGCAATAGAACTCATGTCCCGCCAATTTTTCCAGCATCTGATCAATGAATGGCAGCGGAAAATGATCCTTCCTCATGGCTTTGTCCAGCTTCCTATAGTCCATACATACTCTCCATCCAGTCACCGTTCTTGTGGGATTAGCTCGTTCTTTTCATTGGTAACCACAGTAATTCCTCCTTTCTTCGGCACACAATGCATAGGACTTACCCAACTGCTGTCTGAGATGGGGTAAAAGATGCCAGCATCCAACCATTTGATGATTTATTTCTTCACGACTTCCTTCATGATTGGATTGAGTCTCCGTTGATGTTCCACTGTGGGTCTGTACTCATCGTTCATTAGGATCTTGTGCATACAGAATGATGGACTAATGCCTCGAATATCTGCTATAGTCCAGCCAATAGCTTTCTTGTGCTCTCGTAACACTCTCAACAACTTTTCTTCCTGCTCCAATGTTAGCGAAGATGAAATAATAACAGGTAATTCAGAAGAGTTTCCAAGAAATGCATACCTGAGATGACTTGGAAGTAACTTCAGCTCCAACTGTGGTGGTTCTTCAATCGAAGGTTTGATCCGGTCTTTCTTCGGTAATTCCAAACTTTCAATTGGTTGTGTCACTTTGAAACAAAACGGCTTGTCAAGATAGTTGATACATTCTAGAATTTCAGCATCTAACTCAGTGTCAATCATGTTGGTGATGCAAGCTTCAAGTTTGTCCGTGGGAACTGTATCAGTATCATGAATGATACTATCAACAACATCAATTCTGAAACATTCTTCCTATTTTTCTTCACTCGGGAATTTCATGGCTTTGAAAACATTGAAGGTAACTTCTTGGTCCTGAACTTTCATGGTCAGTTCTCTTTTTTGTACATCAATCACAGTTCGACCTGTTGCTAAGAATGGTCTCCCAAGGATGATTGGCACATATTTGTCTTCATCCATGTCAAGGATAATGAAGTCTGCTGGGAGAATGAGTTTATCACCTTTGACTAGCACAACTTCAACGACTCCTCTCGGAAATGCGAGAGTTCGATCAACAAGTTGCAGTGAGACTGAGTTAGACATTGCTTCTCCAATTTGCAGTTTCCTGTAAATAGAAAAAGGCATTAAATTAACACATGCACCTAAATCACATAAGGCCTTACCGAAGTTATGTTCTCCTATGATGCAAGGAATGGTGAAACTTCCAAGATCCTTCAACTTTGGAGGAAGTTTTCTCTGAATGATGGCACTGCATTCTTCTGATAATGCTATTGTCTCATAATCTCCCAATCTCCGTTTTCGTGAAAGAATGTCTTTCATGAATTTAGTATAGCTGGGCATTTGTTCCAAAGCTTCTGCAAATGGGATGTTGATGTGCAGCTTTTTGAAAACCTCCAAGAATCGAGCAAACTACTTGTCTAGTTTGCTTTTCTGAAGACGCTGAGGAAAAGGTGGAGGTGGAGTGATCTGTTCTTTTTCCTTTGCTTCTTTTTCATCCATCCGTTTCTCTGCTTCTTTTGGAACATCTTCAATTGTTGCCTTGATTCCAACATCTTTGTTGATTTCAGTACCACTTTTCAAGGTGATGGCTTGACATTGCTCATTCCCTCGGTTCCTTGGATTTGGTTCTGTATTGCTGGGAAGATTTCCTGGTGGTCTGTAACTCTGAGCATTGGCCAGTTGTCCAATTTGATTCTCCAGTTCTTTGATGGAAGCAGATTGGCTTTGAAACATAGCATCATATGTTGCTTGTTGCTTTTTGAACATCTCTGCAAGCCAATCTTTCATTTCTGGATCTTTTTCAAACTCCTGGCTTTTGTTCTGTTGCTGGAATCCAGGTGGTGGATAATTCTTTTGCCCTGAATTGTTGCTCCATGAGAAATTTGGATGATTCCTCCACTCTGGATTGTAGGTGTTTCTGGATCTTTTTCAAACTCCTGGCTTTTGTTCTGTTGCTGGAATCCAGGTGGTGGATAATTCTTTTGCCCTGAATTGTTGCTCCATGGTAATTTGGATGATTCCTCCACCCTGGATTGTAGGTGTTGGAATATGGATTGTTCCCATGTCTGTTGAAATCGTTGACATAATTCACCGTTTCTTCAAGTTGATTTTGTTCTGGTGCTTCTCCATATGGTGAATTTGTGGTTCCAATGTTGCTTTGCATGCCGAGAGTCTCCATGAATTTGCATATATGATCCAATTTGGCACTGACTGCTGTATTGGCTCCAACTTCATAAATTCCAGCAATTCGTTGAATCATGCTTCTTTCTCTTGGCCACAATGAATTGTTGTTGGCCATTTCTTCGATTAGGTCCCAGGCTTGTTCTTCTCCTTTTGCCATCAACGCTCCTCCAGCAGCAGCATCAATTGTGGTTCTCATTATTCCAGAAAGTCCATTATAGAATGTTTGGACTTGAAGCCATTTTGGAATCTCATGGTGAGGACATTTCCGGAGCAAATCTTTGTACCTTTCCCAAGCTTCATAGAGAGTTTCTGATTCTTGTTGTACAAAAGATGTGATGTCATTCCTCAGTTTTCCAGTTCTGGTTGGTGGAAAGTACTTTGCAAGAAATTTGGTGGCTAAAGTATTCCAAGTTGTAATGGAACCTGGTGGAAGTGAATGTAGCCAAGCTTTAACTCTGTCCTTCAAGGAGTATGGAAAAACACGCAGTCTCATTGCTTCTTCAGCTTCTCGGTTGTAATTGAAAGTGCCACAAACTTCAAGGAAGTTGCTGATGTGGGTATTAGGATCTTCAGTTGTTTTTCCCCCAAACTGCACTGATTGCTGAATCATTTGAATGCAAGTTTTGATGTCACCTGCATTTACTGGTAAGGGAGGAAGTACAATACATGAAATGAGGCCATCTACCACCGGAATGGTTCTGTCTCGAATGGGAATTGGTGGTGCAACCTCCAAAGGTTCAGGTTCCATGTTAACAATTGCTTCTTGGCCTTGTCGCCTTTCCCTTCTCAACTGTCTAATGGTTCTTTCAATTTCTGGGTCAAGTGGTCGTAGTTCAAAGCTTCTGGTTCGTCTCATTAAGAATCTGATAACCTGAAACACAATAAAACGAAAACAATAAGTAAAAAGAAAATTAGATACAAGTAAGTATTTAACCTCAAAACTAATAATGAAAAATAAATAAGTCCCCGGCAACGGCGCCAAAAACTTGACCGCCTTAAACACACACGTATAGCGCAAGCGTACGTATCGTTCAAGTAGTATAAAAAGTATCGATCCCACGAGGACTTAGTAACTAATCTATTAATTTTATGAGGTCAAGTGATTGCTAGTATCTAACAGGTTGATTGATTGATTTGAAATGGTGACGATTCTAAATTTAAAACAAGTAAATTAAATTGCGTGAAAGTAGATTAATGAAAATTCAAATTATAAAACTATCTAGGGTTGTGAATTCTTCCAATATTATTTAAAGATGAAGTGGTTATATTATAGTTGGGTAAAATATTGATTTATTAATCTGGAATAATAAATTATGTAAAAGCCTATTTCGATGATCATTTACAAATACCTAGTATAATCTAATTGAACCATATGTCTATGTCAACCAAATTACCTAGATTCATTAAGATTAAGTTCCATTATGACTACCCCCACCCAACAGGTATATTCCTATTCTGTAAGGAAATCTATTAAAGGGTTATCTATCCTCAAAGAAGATCGTGGGCTATTGAGTCTAAGGTCTTTAAACTTAAAATCCATATGTCTAGTTCATTTTAAGTTTACATAGTCAATTTTATTAATGGCCAGATAATAAAAAGCATTAAGATTTTGACTCAATAAATAAATCTTTTAATTAGGGGTGAGCAAAACCGGTTTCGGTTCCGGTTCCGCATAGAACCGGAACCTACCCGGAAAAATTCGGTTCCGCACTAAGTGAAACCAGAACCTACCCAATTAAACAGGGTACCCTATTATTCGGTTCCAATCCGGTTCCGGTCCGATTCCGGTCCGGTTTCGAATTACCCTATTTTAAAATATTTTAATGAAAATTACATTCCGATTCAAGTCCGTAGGAAAAAACGGGGACCAAATCGAAATGCTTCCTGCCTCTGCTGCTTCTAAATTTGCAATGCGTGTTGCCTCTAAACAGGCCTATATTTGTCGCGATTGAGGGTATTATTTCTTCTTCTTCTTATATTTTTGTTTTGTCATTTATAAGTTGATGATTAATGTTTAGTTTTGATGTAGCTATTTATGTTTTATGCAGGTATATTTACAATGATAGGAAACCCTTTGAAAAATTACCTGATAATTACTTCTGTCCCGGTATCCATTTCAGCTCCCTAAGTTTGGATTCTTATTATCTCCTTAATCAGCTCCTTACTCTTCATAATAATAAACAAAATTTATGAGTTGCATAATTGAATTAGTGTTGTCAAATCTGAAAATTTTAAGGAATTAATTAGAAAATTAATAAATTATGAAAGTTTTCTAGCTGAATGTTACAAATATCCCTGCTGGTTTTAAAATCAGCTGGGATATTATCATTGGTTTAAATGTCTAAATATTATATCTAAATTTTCAAAGTTATTTAAATGTGATCCAACTAGACCAAATTGTTGACTACATTCCCGCTACGTGTAACTTGTGTTTTGCATTGCAGTTTATGGTGCTCTTAAAATGAGATTCAGGCAATATACGCCGGCAGTGACTAGAGATGCAAATGACACCGATGTTCGCAAGACAAGAAAAGCACAAGTACAGAGAGATGAAGCAATTGGGTGGACACTAAACTCTTAGTTCTTCTTCAACAATATTATTTCACTTTCTTATATTATTAAACCGGTTCCATGGTCCGGTTCCGGTTCCGACCATTTTGGAACTGGAACCTACCCGGATAAAATTGGTTCCTTCGTATTTAGAACCGGAACCTACCCGATTACAATCGGTTCAGGTTCCAAACCCGAAAAATCGGTCCGGTTCCAACCGGTTCCGGGTAGAACCGGAACCGGTGCTCACCCCTACTTTTAATTACCTAAATTATAATCTAACTCCTTATAAACCGGTGATATTAGATTTTATCACAACCCTAGATAACTAACTTAGTTATAACACATAGCTAAAGCTGGTAAAAACTTAAAAGACATAAAGTAAAATTGCTAAAAAGTAATTGTGGAATAATAAATTACAATAAAATGAAATGCTAAGGTAAAAGGAATTAACTTCTACTATTTACTATTTAGATATCTCCCATAATATAATATATATACTTGTGATAATTTTGCCCACCAGCCATATAGGCGGTAACCTGATTAAGTCAAATTAAATCCAACCAGCCATTAAGGCGGTAATATTTGTCAATAAACCAGCCATAAAGGCGGAACAATAAATAAACCAACTGATCAGTATGTCGGTATCCTCATTAAGTCAAGTTTAAAATTGAATAACCAACCGACCAGTATGGTGGTATCCTCATTAAGTCAGGTTTTAAATAGTTTATATATTAAATTTTAAGGGAGATTAATCTAAATAGCAATAGTAAAAGAATTACCTTTTTACCTTAGCATGGAGAAGTTACCTCCTAATGGTTGAATAGTAAAAGTAAAAAAGTTTAAGAAAGAAAATTAGTATTACTATTATAGAAGAAAATTACTTTTACAAAACGTAATTAAAACTAAAATTTTAAAGAAAGTAAGAAGAGAACTCCCTATTTACATCAGAGAATTCAGAGGAAGTGGTCCATCTTAAACTGAAAATTCGAGCCGAATTTATAGGCTTCAATAAGGTGACACGTGGCAGCCCCTTTTTGGTTGCTACAAATCTTATCTCACACGTGGCAGGGCGGCTGAAGCGATAAGGTGACACGTGGCAAGGCGGCTGGCTGATGTCGGCTCGTTGAATTTTTGACACGTGGCATGCGTCGCACGTTAGCGGATCGCTTGTGATGATGACACGTGGCACGGCTCACGTTAGCAAAGTCAAACTTGTCAAACTTTGACTTGTTGACCTGGTGCATGTTAGCAGCCTCCGGCGCACGTTAGAGGTCGGGACGCCAAGGGTTTCGGTGTCGCGACGCTCCAAAATTACCAAAATACCCGTTTTGCCAATTTTCACAGTTTTGCTCCAAATCACCTCCAGAATGTCCTGAAACTTTATTTATCTACAAAATAACACAAAAAACATCAAAATATTCACAAAACTCAAGAAATTATACAAAATTTTAAGTTAAATGAGTGGAAAATAGTGATACATTTACCACTCATCAACCTACGCGGTTCTTATGTATTCGAAGATTATTGGTAATAGTTTTATCCTTGATGAACTATTTATGTTCCATTAAGGAATGGGTGCCTTGAATAGTATTAATTCGATTTTCATCGAGTTTTAATATCCTCCCACTTACCACTGCATATCGGTATTCCTCTTAGGAAAACCGCATGGTGAGCAACAATTGCATTGTTCTCTAGTGAGATGTATAAGTACAATACTTTGGTATCCCTAGGATAACCTACATTTGGCACTTATCCAATTTGGGTTTTTAGTTTGGTATCATCCAAACATATGCCTAACATACCCAAATATTCAGGAATGAGAATCCCGGTTTCGTTCCTGTTCATATCTAATATGATATCTGTCAAACAGAATTTTATGGAACCTTATTCAAAATAAGTTCTGCACTATTAATGCTTATCCGTTGAAGGAAATGGTAGCTCAGAGCAACTCATGATTAACCTTATCATGTCTAACAAAATTCGGTTTATCCGTTCGGACACACCGTCAAAATGACGTGTTCCGTGAGGAGTCCTCATTGAAAGTATACTATACTCTTTCAAGTATTTTAGAAACTTATTCCTTAAGTATTTTCCATTACGGTCTTACCGTGATGGTTTAATACTTTAGCCGATCTGTTTGTCTATTTCGTGTCGAAACTGTAAAAGTTTCCGATTTGTGTTTAAAAGAAACACATAACCATAACGCGATGCCACATCCGTAAAGGTCACGAAATATTCATATCCACATCTAGCCTAGCTAGACATGGGCCCACTTGCTTCACTGTGAACTAGGGCTAACAGATCGGTGGCATTTACACTTTTAGCAAGTAAATAGTATTTTAGGAACTTTGCCTAATAAACTAGATTCGTAGACTTTATTTGATTGGAATCAAAACAGTACTAGTATCCACTCTTCAAAAGTGTGGATATACGATTCTTGTTTTAGTTGTGTCCCAGACAACAATGCCACAAATTAGTTTCTTCTGATCAAATCAGTTTGAGCTATTTGTTTGTCATGTTATATGTTTGAGATTTTATTTATATTCAAAATATAAATTATGTTATTCACATCTAATGTGTTTATTTCAATATCATCTTTATATAATAAAACACTTTAGTGTTCTAGAATATAAAGGTTCATCCGCAGCGGGTTAAACACTGATATAGAGATACTGTTTCTAGTCAAACTAGTTACATTATAACAGTTTCCTGATTTTGGTACAAACCCGAAGGGTAGTTCCTAAAATAGGTATCTACGGTTAAAACAGTGACTTTCGTCCCGTTTTCGATTCTCAGATGAATCTCAACTGAAGTCAGTATCCTGCTCACAGCAGATTCTGAACATCAATATATATATTTTATATTCCACACTAAGTATTTAAAATCTAATTTTAATATTAATAGTGAACATAATGTTGACAAACATATTCGAAGTCGGAGCCAAGCCGTCTTTAATTCCTTCATGTCTGCCTTGTCCAAACGGCAGTCACGCTTCCGCGATCCCGTTTGCCACATTTAGGCAGACATTTTGGCATATGTCATTTATCTTCCCAGAAGATTATAATGATTTTTCCTTTGCCCTTTTCATATTCAGAAGCCTATGGCCAAGCTTCGGGTTTCTAGAATATCGAAGTAAGGTGCGCCTTGCGCTACTTGCCTAATTGCAAACTTTGACTTTATCTCCTTGAGAATAGTCATTAACTCTCCAAGAGTTATTCATTGCAATTTAGTACTTCTAAGATCTAAAATAGATCTATGAAGATCCTTTAATTTCATTATCATACTTTAAGGATCTAACCCTTAGTTCTGACAAAGAAATTAAGGAATCTACTGCGACAAACTAAATGGATTAAGCACTAAAGTTATCATCACATAAATCTTCCAAAGATTATGCTCTACTATTTACTTAACTCCGGGATTAGGCATAATATGTTATTTTATCAAATAAAGTAACTTATTAATTTCCAGGACCATCCTGAAAATTATTCCCAATTTGAAAATTAAACCATTTAAATACATTTTCCCTAGGATTATGTTTTAAATGTCAATCTTTCAATTTTATCTTGATTTTAATAGTCCAACTATTTAATCAACGATTTAGGTACTATTTATTATAATGATTATTATAGTCCAACTATTTTAATCAACTATAATTAATTAAATCAAATATATTGATTATTATAATCCAATTATATAATCAAATATAAATGAATAGTTTGAATACAGTCTAACTATTTATTAAAACAACAATTTAAATATTAGTCCAACTAACATTTAATAATTGACGAATGATATTTGTTTGAGCACGTATGGCAAGTAATTAAACGAATATTGCAAATTCAATTCTTGCCTCCCACTATTTTTCGGCGAGCCTCTAACCCTCTGTCGAGTACTCGGGAAACCGTGTTTCCTAGCGGGCTAGGATCCCGTTTAATATCACAGAATCTTGACTTTGGCCAACAAATTGTATGATAATTAACTAGGTAGATCTCTAAGATCGATTGGATCCAATCCAATTCCTAGATCCAGTAGGGGGACATCCAAGTCCGTAACATATATCTTATATATGCCAATATATCCAATATATTGCCTAAACTTTTTCCTCTGAATCAACTAAGCCTTGGCTTTGGCACAACAAACTTAGTGATCCCAGTTAAGCGCGACCCATTGACCATGGAAAACTTCATAATCAATGTCGATGGACAAGAAGTGGTCTTGACTTTGGCCAACAAACCACAACTTGGACAAGACACTGATATGGAACAAAGCTCTCGTGATTCAAACACATCCTCGACGGACAAAGGCCTTGACTTTGGCCAACAAACCAATGCCAGTCTTAGATCTTGAGTAAGAATCACTCAATGGAAGGAAAAACGCTTAATATTTTGTGAGGGTTTTTTGCGTGCAAATTGGCAACCAACTTATTATCTTTGTTAAGGTCTCATCATCATACACCCTTAAACATGAATTCTAAACACATAATAAAGCGCGTATAAATAAAATAATAATGATATGTGGATGGATACTTTACACAATGATCCTAGATCAAATCTCTCCATTTCCTCTCTCCCGCTAGCACAAATATTTCTTCTACCCGTTACACTACACTTCTAAAGAAACCTCATTTACATTGAGGGGAATAGGTGAGAAGAGAATACAAAGAATAAGGAGGTAATAAGGCTGGACACGCAGGTCCAATTAATAAATAAAATTTATTACAACAATTTCTAAAATTGTCCCACCCATCTAATATCCATCCGATATACATTATTCATGCATCACAACCATGTATTCACACAAGCATGTTATCAATCAATCTAATCAAATTAATTAATCTGATAATTAATGACCATCCAATGTTCAAACAACGATTTGATTTTGCTCGAGTCAAACTCGTTTTACGAATAAGTACTTAAAGTACGAATTCTCGAATTAAATTAAACTACATAATTAAATCCAATTCAATTTGTATTTAATACTAATTCTCAATTTAATTCCAAATTAAATACTACACTTTATTAGTGAACCTTTACGACTTAAATTCCAAATTTAATCGTTACGGGTCTCAAAGCCCGATTAACGTCAACCCAATAACCAAAGCCCAATCCGGGAACTACCTCATAAGCCCAGAAATCAATTTTGGCCCAATCAAATTATTAAGGTCCATTAGTCGCATTTGACCTTTATGGAAGCGGTTTTGGGCCCAATTGGATCCAACCAATTTAGCCTAAACCCAACTTGGTACAACCAAGCCCAATTACAACATTCAAGCCCAATTTTACAAAATAGGCCAAATTAATTAAATCACAAAAATTCCAAATTTTACAATTTAATTACTAAAGTGTATAACATAATTAATTACCCAAATAAAATTTCTAAAACATCAATTAGCCTAATTAATTATTCTCATTTACATTAAATCATGTCCAACACAATTTAAAAAAAAATCAAACCAATATAATGCTCTTTATGTCTCGGCTTTGGGGTTAATTTTATTTCCACTTTTAATCCAATCCATTTAAATCAAATCCAACATTAAATCAACATTCCCAATTGATTTCCAACACATCCAATGATCAAAAATCAAAAAATTCCAAGACTTAGGGCAATAGTGACTTTCGGCCAAGCTAAGTCAATTGGGGAAAATTTTTCCAATTCAAAATTCATCAAATTGACAATGCATAACACCATGTTATCATCAATTAAGCATACTCAAACATCCAATTTCATCCAAATATGCTCAAATCATTTTTACCCAAATTTTACCCTAATCAAGTTTCATGCTTTTAATGGCTCAAGATACCATTGTTGGGTTTCTATTAAGTCCCAAGGATCATTTTAAAGCAACGAAACAAGTATGAATACACAAATGAGAATGGCGGAATCATACTCACAATAAACTGCTTTGCGATGCGAAAAACAAAACTTTGTTCCCATGGTGAAGGTCACAGTTTTGCCCCTTTTGGTGCTCCAAAAATCGGCCAAGCTCCTCCAAGGTTGATGAAGATAAACAAGCTCCAAGCTTTGTGATTCCAAGCTCACAAGTTAGTTTCCCTTTCACCTTGTATGCCTCTTTGTGTGCTAGCACTCTTGAAGATTTGCAATAAATCTTCCTATGGTTCCTTCTAATTTTCGGCCAAGCTTGAAACAAGAAGAAAAATGGCTTCAAAAGCCAAAAGGGAGAGAAGAGAAGAAAGGCCACAATAGCCGAATCCAATTGAGAGAGAGAGAGATAAGAATTTTGTTTATTTTGTATATCATATACACAAAATTTGAAAAACAAATACCATTTATTAAAATATTAGTATTTGTCAATCAAGCCATCAAAAGCCTTTCAAACTTTCCAACCACTTCCATCAAGTCACATCACTCATGAATAGTGACTGGTATCAATCACTCAAAGTGAAAGACATCTATCACTTGATTGACGAATGATGTGACGCTAGATGTGACTAGCGATTTGACGCTTGATTTGACTTACGTGCCGCACTCGAATTCGAAATGCGAATGCGCTCACAAATAATCCCGGGCTCGGGTTCGTTAATTCCAAATTAATGAATTTTCCGTTGCGTCGTAATTAAATCTAATTTAATTAAATAATCATGCCTAGCATAATTACTATTTACATCGCTAACGAATTAATTCTAAATTAATTCGTTCGCCCGAATTAAAATCCTATTTTAATTCCGCGTCGAAATCCTATTTCGTTTAATATATCGAATATATTAATTTATCGAATAATTCCAAATTAACCGTTCTCTCTCTTGAAATAATATTTTATCCCAGATAAAATATCTCCGTAATTAATCCCAGATTAATTTTCTCTCTCATCTAATTAATCCCAGATTAATAAAGTGCGAGTCATACGTCATCGGTGAATCTTCGGGAAGCGACCCATGAGATCCCCGGATATGTTGGCAGTAAATTCGGTCGTCGGACTATCTGAACACGTAAGTACCAAGTACTACATTTTACCGATTTACAAGACAAGGTTGGCTTCTAGCAAAGCGCCATCCCTACCCAATTCTCCAGAAACATGCTTACAGGAATAAACGATCTATATCAGGCGTAGTATACATAGTATTATGTATGTCGATCCAGTATCGGATGATCACTTGCTAGGCCTGGGGCTGGAATTGTGTCTGCCCCGTACGAAGCACATGTCGGATGTCTGGTAACTAGTCTCTATAATCGGATAAACATTACCTTGTCATAATATCCCGATAGCTGCAGCATTTAAGAGAACCAATCCCGTATCCTACGTGACCATCATCTCCACTATGACTGGAGTGATACTTCCGTCTTGACATCACACCCAACACACTACGATTCTCGATATACCCAGAAGAGGCATACACAGAAATCGGTTAAAGCTCTGGACGACCAAAACAAAAGTATATTGATTGTCGTAAGTATTAGCGGTGCAAGTCTCAAGTTAAGACCAAATACACCTACCCTGATTTCGGACTTCCATAGACAGATAGTCATACTACCAATGGAATTCCGAGGGGGTCTATCCAGAGCGAAGCTGTTTCCCGTACCATCGGTAAAACACAACCTCCTATTACACTTGCATGAGTATCCTATACCCAAATATATGAGAACTATGCCGTTGTGCCCTCACAACGCGCACAAGTGTAATACTAGTCTTTTACGCATTTATCGATGTCCAATCTCGATAATACTCTGACTAGGGATATTTAATGATTTATCCTTCGTGGAATGATACTGTCTCATATCATTCTTAATCCAGGAAATAATCGTAGGGACCTCCTATCATTTATACATCTAGGTGATCAAATCACAAATGACAAGAGTGCAATCTCCTTTGTCACATAGTTAATTTGTACAACAACACCATGATCTGTACAAATAGTGATGCTATATGTCATAATTGTCCAAAGGCATTGACTGCTGTATTGGCTCTACTTTCATAAATTCCTGCAATTCTTTGGATCATGCTCCTTTCTATTGGCCACAAGGAATTGTTGTTGGCCATTTCTTCGATTAGGTCTCAGGCTTGATCTTCTCATTTTTCCATTAAAGCTCCTTCAGCAGCAACATCGATTGTGGTTCTCATCAGTTCAGAAAGTCCATTATAGAAAGTTTGGACTTGAAGCCATTTTGGAATCTCATGGTGATGACATTTCCGGAGCAAATATTTGTACCTTTCCCAAGCTTCGTATAGAGTTTCCGAGTCTTGTTGTACAAAGGATGTGATGTCATTCCTCAAATTTCCAGTCCTGCTAGTGGAAAGTACTTTGTAAGAAATTCGGTGGCTAAAATGTTCCAAGTTGTGATGGAACCTGCTGGTAGTGAATGTAGCCAAGCTTTAGCTCTCTCTTTCAAGGAGTATAGGAAAACACGCAGTCTCATTGCTTCTTCAGCTTCTCGGTTGTAATTGAAAGTGCCGCAAACTTCCAGGAAGTTGCTGATGTGGGCATTAGGATCTTCAGTTTTATTCCCCCCAAAACTGAACTGACTGCTGAATCATCTGAATACATGTTTTGATGTCACCTGCATTTGCTGGTAATGGAGGAAGTACAATACATGAAATGAGTCTGTCAACCACTAGAATGGTTCTGTCTCGAATGGGTATTGGTTGTGCAACATCCAAAGGTTCAGGTTCCATGTTGACTAAAGCTTCTTGGGCTTCTCGCATTTCCCTTCTCAACTATCTGATTGTTCTTTCAATTTCTGGGTCAAGCAGTCGGAGTTCAAAGCTTATGGTTCGTCTCATGAAGTTTCTAAGAACCTGAAACATAAGAAAACAACAACAATAAATAAAAAGAAATTAGATACAAGTAAAGGTATCTAACCTGAAAACTAATAGTGAAAGATAAATAAGTCCCCGGCAACGGCGCCAAAAACTTGACCGGTGCTTACACACACGCGTATAACGCAAACGCACGTATCGTTCAAGTAGTATAAAAAGTATCGATCCCACGAGGACTTAATACCTAATCTATTAATTTTATGAGGTCAAATGATTACTAGTATCTAACAGGTTGATTGATTGATTTGAAATGGTGATGATTTTGAATTTAAAAACAAGTAAATAAAATTGCATGAAAGTAGGTTTAAGAAAATTCAATATTAGAAAACTATCTAGGGTTGTGATTTCTTCCAATATCATTTTAAAGATGAAGTGATTATTTTATGTTTGTGTAATAAATCGATTTACTAACCTGGAACATTAAATTATGTGAAAGCCTCTGTCGATGGTCAGACGTAAATACCCAGTATAACCCAATTGTACCATATGTCAATGTCAACTAAATTATCTGGATTCATTAAGTTTAAGTTCCAATTATGGCTACCCCCGCCCGACATGTATATGTCTATCCTGTAAGGAAATCTATTAAAGGGTTATCTATCCTCAAGGAAGATCGTGGGCTATTAAGTCTAAGGCTGAAACCTAAAATTCCTTTGTCAAGTTTATTTTAGATTTACCAGATCAATCTTATTAGTGGCCAATTAACAAGACGCATTAAGCTTAAGACTTAATAAGTAAACCTTTAAATTACCCAAACTATAAAATAATCCATTATAAACTGGTGATATTAAAATTCATCACAACCCTAGATAACTAACTTAGTTACAACACATAACTAGGGCTAGTAAAATAAAAGACATAAAGTAAAAATGCGGTAAAGTAAATGCGGTAAAGTAAAAGCTAAAAAGTAAATTACAATAAAATAAAATGCTAAGGTAAAAGGATCAACTTTTACTACTACTAATATAGATATCTCTCTTAATATAATATATTAACTTGTGATTATTTTACTAACCAGCCATATAGGCGGTAACCTGATTAAGTCAAATTAAGTCCAACCAGCCATAAAGGCTGAACCAAAATAAACCTGCCATATAGGTGGTAAGAAAATTTAATTACCAACCGACCAATCTGGCGGTATCATTGCTTAGTCAGGTTTAAACCATATTAAAATGAATTACCAACCGACCAATATAGCGGTATCCTTTTTAAGTCAAATTTTAAATAGTGAATATATTATATTTAAGGGAGATTAATCTAAATAGCAATAGAAAAAGAATTACCTTTCACCATAGCAGAGGGAAATTACCTCCTCATGGTTGAATAGTAAAAACTGTAAAAAGTAAAGAAAGTAAATTACTATTATTACAGAACGTAATTAAAATTTAATTACAAAACTGAAATTAAAAGAAATTAGATAGAAAACTCCCTATTTACATCAGAGAAATTAGAGAGGAAGGTACATCTAAAACTGAAATTTCGAGCTCTATTTATTGGCCCCAATAAGCTCCACGCGTCGTGATGCCAAGTTTGTTCTTACGTCGTGACGCGGTGACATGTCAACAAGTGATTGGCCGGTTTAGATTCTTATCTGCTGACGTGGCGATTGTAGATAATTTGATTCAATAAATGTGCTAACCTGGCGACGCGTGGCGAAATGGATTGTCAGCACTGTAGGATTGTGACACGTGGCACACTATGATTGGTTGATGATGATGTGGCGATGATGTGGCACTTTGACTCGGTCAACCAGTGATGTGGATGATGACGTGGCAGACACGTGGAGTTACACGTGGTGACACGTGGTGATGGTGATTGTCGGCACCGTAGGATGATGACATGTGGCACGACGCACGTTAGCAGATCCTTGTGATGGTGACACGTGGCACGGCGCACGTTAGTAAAGTCAAACTTCTCAGATTCTGACACATGGACCCGGTACATGTTAGCATGGATCGGCACACGTTAGGCGTCGCGACGCGCAAAATGATGAAAATGTCATTTTGTCCATTTTTCGCTATTTTGGCCCCAAATCACCTCCAGAGAGTCCTGAAACTTTATTTATCTACAAAATAACACAAAACACATCAAAATATTCACAAAACTCAAGAAACTATACAAAATATTAGGTCAAATGAATGGGAAATAGTGATATTTTTACCACTCATCATTTTCCTTCAATTTTTGTTCAAGCTAGCACTTAAAGGAGTCAAAGAAAGGTGATAGGGAAACTCACCCAAGAGTTCGGAACTCAAATACAAGGCTTGGAGCTTCATCTTCAAAGAAAGTTTTGAATTTTTCTCATCTGATCAAAGTGAGTATTTCCGCAACTCCATTTGATTTATTCACACACATATCATGTTTAGAGACCTTGGGCACTCTAGGACACTAACAACGGTATTAAAAGCCAATATAAACTTGAATTGAATTTTAGGGTTCTAAACTTTAATTTGGGATTTTTTACTTGGAGCTTGATTTACCTAAATTGGTTGTTTGGTTGTGTTTGGATGATGATGAATTGGATTTGTGCATCATTGGATTTGTTAAAAATTGATTAGATTAATTTTCCCCAAATTCACATGCATGGCCGAATGGTACCATAGAAAGGTTCATGGTGATTTGTTGAATTTGACAATTGGATATGTTAATTGGCATTAAATTGAATGTTAATTGTTGATTTAATTGGATTGAAATCAAAATTGGATGTTAATTTCATGTATTGCCGTGAGCTTGAGCATGTTGGAATGGATTGATTTTGCTTCATTTTGTGTTGGACATGAATTGGATGATTAAAACATGATTAATTTGATTAATTAATGTTTTGGAAATATTAGATTAATAAATTAATTGTGTTAATTACACTTTAATTAAAATTAATATGATATTTGGAATATTATGTGAATAAATATCAGTCTTTAAATTGGATTGGGTTAATTTGTTGTATTTGGGCTTAATGGGCTTGGTTGGGCCAAGCATGGTTTTGGACAATTGGATTGGATCCAAATTGGCCTAAAACCATTTCCATAAAGTCCAAATATAACTTTTGGGCCTTTAAAAATTTAATTGGGCCTAATAGGCCTAAATTGATTTTTGGCATAGGGTGATTCCTACTTAGGCTTTGGCATTTTGGGTTTGATCCATTATGGCCAAAGCCCATGCCTAAAGAATTAACTGAAAGCCCATTGGACTTTAATTGAATAATATTGGATGCTAATTGGGCCTTTGAGACCCATTTAGAGTGGATTTGAAATCCAAGTGTAAAAGGCACTATTATAAGTGTAATTATTTAATTTGTAATTAAAAATGAATTAGTATTGGATACAATTTAAATTGGAGTTAAAATTGTAGTTCAATATAATTCAAGAATACGTACTTTGAGTATTTATTCTTAAACGAGTTAGACTCGTGCAAATCAAATCGTTGTTTGAACATTGGATGGTCATTAATCAAAGATTAATTAATTAGATTAGATTGATTGACGGCATGTTTTGTGTGAATACTTGGATTTATTTATATGAATAATGTATATCAGATGGATATTAGATGGGTGGGGGTAATTTGGAAATTGTTGTAAGTATGGTACTTATTTATTAAATTGGACCAGCGTGTCCAGCCTTTCACTTCCTTATCTCTTTGTATTTCTCTTCTCACCAATTCCCCTCAATGCAAATGAGGTTTCTTTAATGTATTATGTAATTGGGTAGAAGTATGTAAAATGCTAGCGGTAGAGAGGAAATGGAGAGATTTGTTCTAGGAACAAATTGTTATATATCCATCCGCATATCATTATTAATTTTATTCACGCCTTATTATGCTTTTAGAATGCATGTTTAAGGTGTATGATGAGACCTAATCAAGGATAATAAATTGGTTGCCAATTTACGCAAAAAACCCTCATTAAATTTTAAGCGTTTTCCTTCCATTGAGTGGTTCTTTCTAAAGATCCAAGATTGGCATTGGTTTGTTGGCCAAAGTCAAGATCATTGTCCATCGCGGATGTGTTTGAACCATGAAAGCTTTGTTACATATCGCATGTCTTGGGCAGTTGTGACTTGTTGGCCAAAGTCAAGGTCACTTCTGTACATCGACGTGGATTACGAAACTTTCCCACTGTCAATGGGTCACGCTTAACTAGAATCATTAAGCTTGATGAGCCAAAGCCAAGGCTTAGTTGATTCAGAGGAAAAGGTTAGGAAATATATATTGGATATATATCTTGGACTTGGAGGTCCACCTACCGGATCTAGGAATTGGATGGGATCCAATTGATTTTAGAGATCTACCTAGTTAAGTTTAATACAACTTGTTGGCCAAAGTCAAGGTTGTGTATTATTTAACAGGATCCTAGCCCACTACGAAACTGAGTTTCCCGAGTACTCAACAGAGGGTTAGAGGCTCGCCGAAAAATAGTGGGAGGCCAGTATTAAAATTGCAATTACGTTTAAATACTTACCAATACACGCTCTTTTATTTTATTTATCGTTGTTATAAATATATTAGTTGGACTAATATTAAATATTGCTTTCTTTGAATAGTTAGACTGTACAAGACACTGCTCCACTTGTAGTTGGTCATATAGTTAGACTATAGTAACCATTACATTTTGAGTGTACCCGAAATCGTTGATTAGATAGTTGGACTATTGCAATCGAGATGGCTAAGAAGATTAGCGTTAGGGACATCGTCATGGGCGATAATGTCTTTAACGACTCCAATTTTCCAGATTGGGAGATGAATCTCAGGATAGTCCTGAGAGCCGAGAAGTTACTCTATGTCATAGAGAAACCTCTCGGGCCTGAGCCCGGAGTTGAGCAAATAGTATAGCATGAGTTTGTTGGACAATTATGACCCATATCGTCACTATTTGTACAGATCATGGTGTTGTTGTACAAATTAACTATGTGACAAAGGAGATTGCACTCTTATCATTTGTGATTAGATCACCTAGATATATAAATGATGAGAGGTCATTGTGATTTTTTCCTGGACGGAGAATGATATGAGACAATATCAGTCCACGAAGGATAAATCATTAAATATCCCTAATCAGAGCATTGTCGAGATTGGACATCGATAGATGCGTAAAAGACTAGTATTACACTTGTGCGCATTGTGAGGGCACAACGGCATAGTTCTCATATATTTGGGTATAAGATACTCATGCAAGTGTAATAGGAGGTTGTGTTTTACCGATGGTACGGGAAACAGCTTCGCTCTGGATAAGACCCCATCGGAATTCCATTGGTAGTATGACTATGTGTCTATGGAAGTCTGAAATCAGGGTAGGTGTATTTGGTCTTAACTTGAGACTTGCACCGATAATACATACGACAATCAATATACTTTGGTTGAGGTCATCCATGGCTTTAACCGGTTTCTGTGTACGCCTATTCTGGGTATATCGAGAATCATAGTGTGTTGGGTGTGATGTCAAGATGGAAGTGTCACTCCAGTCATTTGGAGATGATGGTCACATAGGATACGAGACTGGTTCTCTTAAATGTTACGCAGCTATCAGGATATTATGACTAGGTCATGTATATCCGATTATAGAGACTAGTCGCCAGACATCCGACATGTGCTTCGTACGGGGCAGACATAATTCCAACCCCAGGCCTAGCACGTGATCATCCGATACTGGACAGAAATACGCAATACTACGGTATACTACGCTTGATATAGATCCTTTATTCCTGTAAGGATATTTCCGGAGAATTGGGTAGGCATGGCGCTTTGCTAGAGGCCAACCTTGTCTTGTAAATCGGTAAAACGTAGTACGAGGTACTTACGTGTTCGGATAGTCCGACGACCGAATTTACTGCCAACATATCCGGGGATCTCATGGGTCGCTTCCCAAAGATTCACCGATGACATATAACTCGCACTCTAAATTAATCTAGGATTAATTAGATGAGAGAGAAAATTAATCTGGGATTAATTGCGGAGATATTTTATCTGGGATAAAATATCAATAAAGAGAGATAACGATTAATTTGGAATTAATCGGTAAATTAATATATTCGATATATTAAACGTAATTAGATTTCGACGCAGAATTGAAATTAGATTTTAATTCGGGCGAACGAATTAATTTAGAATTAATTCGTTAGCGACGTGAATAGTGATTTTGCTAGGCGTAATCATTTAATTACGACGCAACGGAAAATTCGTTAATTTGGAATTAGCGAACCCGAGCCCGAGATTATTTGCGAGCGCATTCGCATTTCGAATTCGAGTGCGGCACGTAAGTCAAATCAAGCGTCAAATCGCTAGTCACTTCAAGCGTCAAATCACTTGTCACTTTTAGTGATGTTACTTGACAACTTGATTGATAGATGTGACTTGATGGGAGTTGTTGAAAAGCTTTTTGAAAGCTTGAAAGACATTTATTATTATTGTAATAGGTGTTTGACTTTTGATTTTTGGTATTAGATACACAAAATCAAAACAACAACCTCACTTCTTCTCTCCTTCACTCACGCCCAAATGGGCATTTTCTCTCCTCTGGTTTGCTCACTGCCGAGCAGTGAAGGGAAGCACAAGAGTGTGATTTTGTGGCAAAATCACAAGTGCTAGCACACTTACGAGACATGCGAAGGTGATAGGGAAGTCCACCCATGAGTCGGGAACCATTCAACGAAGCTTGGAGCTTGATGAAGGACCAAAACCGAGCCAAACCAGTGAGCTTGGACTTTACACTGCCGAACCAGTGAAGGAGGACAGCAGTTCATTTTTTGTTGCCTCGTTTGCCTCCGTGTCGCTCAACCGATCGATGTGAGTATTCTGCGACTTCGTCGATGTATTCGCACTTCATTTTTCATGCTTGTTTATGATCTTGGGATCTTAGAATTTGCCAACAATGGCATCATGAGCTAAAGGTTGAGCATGAAATTGATTTTAGGGATAAAATTTGGGTAAAATTGTATTTAAGCATGTTTAATGAAATTGGATGAATTAGTATGCTTAGATATGTTTTAATTTGAGATTGATTGGATCAATTTGATCAAATTTGGTTTGGAACAAATTTGCCCAAAAAATTTGGCATGGCCGAATTTGATGCCCTATTTTAATGTCTTGGGATTTTGATTTTTTGATTCATTGGATGAGTTAGAAATGTTTTGGGAATATTGATTTGTGTTGAATTGAATTTGATTTGGACAAAATAATTTCCCCTTGGCCGAGACATGATGAGCATGTAATGGGTTTGATTTTAATCAATTTGTGTTGGACACTAATTGATGTAGATAAGCATGATTAATTAGCCTAATTTGTGTTTTGGAAATAATGATTTGGGTGATTAATTATGTTAATGCACTTTGGTTAATTAAATGTGAAATTGGAATTTTTTGTATTTAATTAATTGGCCTTAAAATTGGATTTGGGCTTTTGTGTTGTAATTGGGCTTGTTGGGCTTTGTTGTACAAAGTTGGGTTTAGGCAAAATTGGTTGGATCCAATTGGGCCAAAAACCGCTTCCATAAAGCCCAAATGCGACTTAATGGACCTTTAAAGTTTAATTGGTCCTAATGGGCCAAGATTGATTTCTAGGCTTATGGGGTAATTCCCGGATTGGACTTTGGTTATCGGTTTGACCCGAGTTGACCAAAAGTCCACGACTTAAGAAATTAATTAAAAGCCCATTGGACTTTAATTTAATTGACGTTGGACGTTAATCGGGCTTTGAGACCCGTAACGATTAAATTTGGAATTTAAATCGTAAAAAGTTCATTATTAAAGTGTAGTATTTAATTTGGAATTAAATAGTGAATTAGAATTGAATGCATATTAAATTGGATTTAATGATGTAGTTTAATTTAATTCATGAATTTGTACTTTGAGTACTTATTCGCAAAAACGAGTTTGACTCGAGCAAAATCAAATCATTGTTTGAACATTGGATGATCACTAATATCAGATTAATTAATTGGATTAGATTGATTGATAACATGCTTGTGTGAATACATGGTTGCGATGCATGAATAATGTATATCGGATGGATATTAGATGGGTGGGGCAATTTTAGAAATTGTAATAAATTTGATTTATTAATTGGACCTGCGTGTCCAGCCTTATTACCTCTCATTTCTTTGTATTCTCTTCTCACCTATTCCCCTCAATGTAAATGAGGTTTCTTTAGAAGTGTAGTGTAACGGGTAGAAGTAATACTTGTGCCAGCGGGAGAGCGAAAGGGAAAGATTTGATCTAGGATCATTGTGTAAAGTATCCATCCGCATAACATTATTATTTTTATATGCGCTTTATTATGTGTTTAGAATGCATGTTTAAGGGTGTATGATGATGAGACCTTAACAAAGATAATAAATTGGTTGCCAATTTACACTCGAAAAACCCTCGCAAAATATTAAGCGTCTTTCCTTCCATTGAGTGATTCTCACTCAAGATCCGAGACTGGCATTGGCTTGTTGGCCAAAGTTAAAGCCTTTGTCCGTCGAGGATGTGTTTGAATCACGAGAGCTTTGTTCCATGTCAGTGTCTTGTCCATGTTGTGGTTTGTTGGCCAAAGTCAAGACCACTTCTTGTCCTTCGACATTGATTACGAAGCTTTCCATGGTCAATGGGTCGCGCTTGACTGGGATCACTAAGTTTGTTGTGCCAAAGCCAAAGCTTAGTTGATTCAGAGGAAAAATGTTAGGTAATACATTGGATGTATTGGCATATATAAGATATATGTTTCGGACTTGGATGTCCCCCTACCGGATCTAGGAATTGGATTGGATCCAATCGATCTTAGAGATCTACCTAATTAATTATCATACAATTTGTTGGCCAAAGTCAAGATTGTGTGATATTTAGGGGTGAACACAATTTCGGGTCAAACCGCGAACCGCATCGAACCGCACCGCGCGGTTTGAAAAAATATTAAAAATAATTTTGAACCGCACCGAATCGAACCGCAAATTTCGGGTCGGTGTGCGGTTTTGACCAATGTCAAACCGCAAACAGCCCAAACCGCATATTTTGACTCGAACCGCGACCCGAACCGCCTAAACCGCCGACCCGCGTACAAATTAAATATTATTTTATATTTTTCTTCTTCTTTAACTATGAAAATTAAGATATTTAATGATCATATAACAATATGTAATGAATAAATGAAAATTATGTAATTTTTTCTTCAATTATAATGTGAAAACACACAAAATTTTCTTTAAAAAATTTATAATCCAAACCGCTGACCCAAACCGCCCAAACCGCTAAACCGCCAACCCGAGCCGCCGCGGTTTTCCTTATCAAATTTTCGATTTCGTTTTCTAATTTCCCAAATCGCAAACCCGCGCGGTTTGAAGTAAAAAATGAAAATACCGCCCCGAACTGCACCGCGAACACCCGTAGTGATATTTAACGGGATCCTGGCCCGCTAGGAAACACGATTTCCCGAGTACTCGACAGAGGGTTAGAGGCTCACTGAAAAATAGTGGGAGGCAAGAATTGAATTTGCAATATTCGTTTAATTACTTGCCATACGCGCTCAAACAAATATCATTCGTCGTTATAAATTAAATGTTAGTTGGACTAATATTTAAATTGTTGTTTTAATAAAACAGTTGGACTGTATTATAGTTGATTATATAATTGGATTATAGTAATCAATATATTTAGATTAATTAATTTCAATCAATAGTTGATTTTATAGTTGGACTATAGAAATCAATATAATTGAGGTTAATTAATTTAAATTATATTTGATTGTATAGTTGGACTATAATAATCAATATAATAAATAGTACCACAAATCGTTGATTAAATAGTTGGACTATTAAAATCAAGATAAATTGAAAGATTGACATTTAAAACATAATCCTAGGGAAAATGTATTTAAATGTTTTAATTTTCAAATTGGGAATTAAATATTTCAGGATGGTCCTGGAAAATAATAAGTTACTCTATTTGATAAAATAACGTATTATGCCTAAGCCCAGAGTTAAGCAAATAGTAGAGCATAATCTTTGGAAGATTTATGTGATGATAACTTAAGTGCTTAATCTATTAAGCTTGTCGCAATAGACTCCTTAATTTCTGAATCAGAACTAATGATTAGATCCTTAAAGTATGATAATAGAAATTGAAGGATCTTCATAAATCTATATTTAGATTTTAGAAGTACTAAATTGCAATATATAACTCTTGGAGGGTTAATGACTATTCTCAAGGAGATAAAGTCAAAGTTTGCAATTAGGCAAGTAGCGCAAGGCGCACTTTACTTCGATATTCTAGAAGGCCAAGGCTTGGCCAAAGGCTTCTGGAGTGTTGAAACAGGCAAAGGAAAAATCATTATAATCTTCTAGGAAGATAAATGACATATCCCAAAATGTCTGCCTAAATGTGGCAAACGGGATCGCGGAAGCGTGACCGCCGTTTGGACAAAGCAAACATGAAGGAATTGAAGACGAGCAAGGCTCTGACTTCAAATATGTTTGTCAACATTATTCTCACTACTAGTATTAAAATTGTATTTTGAATACTTAGTTAGGTGCATAAATATATATTGATGTTCAGAATCTGTTTTGAACAGGATACTGACTTCAATTGAGATTTATCTACGAATTGGAAACGGGACGAAAGTCGCTGTTTTAACCGTAGATATCTAAGTTTAGGAACTACCTTCGGGTGTGTACCTAAATTTGGAAACTGTTATAATGTAACTAGTTTGACTAGATATATTATCTCTATATCAGTGTTTAACCCGCTGCGGGTGAACCTTTATATTCTAGAACACTAAAGTGTTTCATTATATAAAGATGATATTGAGATCAACATATTAGATGTGAATAACAGAATTTATATTTTGAATATAAATATATTTCTAAGATATAAAATGACAAACAAATAGCTCAAACTGATTTGATCAGTTAAGAAACTTCAATGTGGCATTGTTGTCTGGGACACGATCAAACAAGAATCGTATATCCACACTTTTGAAGAGTGGGTACTCGGACTGATTTGATACTATTCAAATAAAGTCTACGAATCTAGTTTATTGGGCATAGTGCCTAAAACACTATTTACTTGGTAAAATTGCAACTGCCACCGTTCTGTTAGCCCTAGTTCATAGTGAAGTAAGTGGGCCCATATCTAGCTAGGCTAGATGTGGATATGAATATTTCGTGACCTTTACGGATGTGGCATCACGTTATGGTTGTGTGTTTCTTTTGAAGAACACAAATCAGAAACTTTTACAATTTCGACACGAAATAGACAAACAGAACGGCTGAAGTATTAAACCATCACGGTAAGACCGTAATGGAAAATACTTAAGCAATAAGTTTCTAATATACTTGAAAGAGTATAGTATTCTTTCAAATGAGGACTCCTCCCGGAACACGTCAGTTTGACGGTGTGTCCGAACGGATTAACCAAATTGTGTTAGACATGATAAGGTTAATCATGAGTCGCTCTGAGCTACCATTTCCTTCAACGAATAAGCATTAACAGTGCAAGAACTTATTTTGAATAAGGTTCCATTAAAAATCTGTTTGACAGACATCATATTAGATATGAACGGGAAAGAAACCGGGTTTCACATTCCTGAAGATTTGGGTATGCTGGGCATACGTTTGGGTGATACCAAACTAAAACCCAAATTGGATAATTGCCAATTGTAGGTTATCCTAGGGATACCAAAGTATTGTACTTATACAACTCACTTGAGAAAAAATTAGATTGTTTCTCACCATGCGGTTTTCCTGAGAGGAATACCGATATGCAGTGGTAAGTGGGAGGATAGTAAAACTCGATGAAAATCGGAGTAATACTATTCCAGGCATCTAATCCTAATGGAACACAAAATAGTTCATCAAGGATGAAACTATACCATTAATCTTCGTATACACAAAAACCGCGTATGTCGAAGAGAGTCAGAAAATAACCTGGGGTATGGGTTTATGATCTCACCTCGTGAAGATGTTAATCTTTTGAGGTATACCAACTGACTACGTATGAGGAAGTGATACAAGGTATCGACTCCCTATTATGACAAAGTGTCATAAGTCTGAATTGGATTCCATGTATATCAACCAAGTTTGGATACTAGTTGATGTACCGCAAGACATTGTGCCTATTGGTACTATAAGTCTTCAAGGAAGACATACATGGATAATGATTACTAAAGCTGCGTATTTCATTTATGAAATATGTCAGCTTAACGGGAAAATCGTTTCCTTAAAAGGAAACCTTTAGGAGGATGTTTACAACATCCTGACGGTTTTGTCGTACCAAAACTAGCAAACAAGGTTTGCAGATTATTCGATCCATGTTTGGATTGAAGCAAGCATAGGTTCTTGGAATTATCGTTTTGATGTAATCATAATTGAGTATAATTTAATTCAAAACGAAAAGATTCTTGTGTATATAAGAGGGTTAGTGGGAGCGCACTGATAGTGGCTGTCCTAAATAATAATGATAATATGTCATTTCTTGGAAATGATATTCCCATAAAAACTGTCGGTGAAAGCTTGGCTTTCGAGAAAACTCTCCGAGAAATCTTACATTGAAAAATGTACGCGACCTGGTGTCTCATACGCTTTGAGCATATGGATTCACAAACAGACCAATCCAAGTGATAGTCACTGGATTGATGTTAAGAACATCCGTTAGTATCTTAGAGAACTAAGGATGATGTCTTAGTCTATGGAGAAGGAGAACTTGAAGTGACTTGGGTCACTGTAGCAAGTTTCCTAAACCGATAAAATGACTATAAGTCGCAAACGGTACTATACAGTTTGAATAACGGTACAGTGAGCTGGAAATCTTCCAAGCAAGATACTGTTACCGAATAAACAACAAATGCGGGTTATTGCTGCAGCTGAGGCGGCAATAGAAGCCTTCTGGGTCGATAATAAATCTAATTAGATTAGATATAATTCTGTTAGCAACTAAGCTAGGCTTGAGCACAGGCTAAAGAATTAATGGTCTCATCAACGATCCAGATACATACTTTGATATTCATCTGATTCAATCGGATCATACATCGTGGCGATGTAATGATCGAATAAATCGCATCAGACGATAATCATGTAAATCCGCTGACGAAAACATTTTCTCAGCAATTTGAGCCAATCGTACATAGTTTGGGTGTCAAGCACTCGAGTGACTGGCTATAGGCCAAGTGGGAGATTGTTGGAAAATTATGACCTATAGCGTCACTATTTGTACAGATCATGATGTTGTTGTACAAATTAACTATGTGACAAAGGAGATTGCACTCTTATCATTTGTGATTAGATCACCTAGATATATAAATGATGAGAGGTCTTTGTGATTTGTTCCTGGACAGAGAATGATATGAGACAGTATCAGTCCACGAAGGATAAATCATTAAATATCCCTAGTCAGAGCATTGTCGAGATTGGACATCGATAAATGCGTAAAAGAATAGTATTACACTTGTGCGCGTTGTGAGGGCACAACAGCATAGTTCTCATATATTTGGGTATAGGATACTAATGCAAGTGTAATAGGAGGTTGTGTTTTACCGATGGTACGGGAAACAGCTTCGCTCTGGATAAGACCCTCTTGGAATTCCATTGGTAGTATGACTATGTGTCTATGGAAGTCTGAAATCAGGGTAGGTGTATTTGGTCTTAACCTGAGACTTGCACCGCTAATACATACGACAATCAATATACTTTGGTTGAGGTCGTCCAGGGCTTTAACCTGTTTCTGTGTACGCCGATTCTGGGTATATCGAGAATCGTAGTGTGTTGGGTGTGATGTCAAGACGGAAGTGTCACTCCAGTCATTTGGAGATGATGGTCACGTAGGATACGAGACTGGTTCTCTTAAATACTGCGCAGCTATCGGGATATTATGAATAGGTCATGTATATCCGATTATAGAGACTAGTCGCCAGACATCCGACATGTGCTTCTTACGGGGCAGACACAATTCCAGCCCCAGGCATCATCCGATACTGGACAGAAATATGCAATACTACGGTATACTACGCTTGATATAGATCCTTTATTCCTGTAAGGATATTTCCGGATAATTGGGTAGGCATGGCGCTTTGCTAGAGGCCAACCTTGTCTTGTAAATCGGTAAAACGTAGTACGAGGTACTTACGTGTTCGGATAGTCCGACGACCGAATTTACTGCCAACATATCCGGGGATCTCATGGGGCGCTTCCCAAAGATTCACCGATGACGTATAACTTGCACTCTAAATTAATCTGGGATTAATTAGATGAGAGAGAAAATTAATCTGGGATTAATTGCGGAGATATTTTTTCTGGGATAAAATATCAATAAAGAGAGATAACGATTAATTTGGACTTAATCGGTAAATTAATATATTCGATATATTAAACGTAATTAGATTTCGACGCGGAATTGAAATTAGATTTTAATTCGGGCGAACTAATTAATTTAGAATTAATTCGTTAGCGACGTGAATAGTGATTTCGCTAGGCATAATCATTTAATTACGACGCAACAGAAAATTTGTTAATTTGGAATTAGCGATCCTGAGTCCGAGATTATTTGCGAGCGCATTCGCATTTTGAATTCGAGTGCGGCACGCAAGTTAAATCAAGCGTCAAATCGCTAGTCACTTCAAGCGTCAAATCACTTGTCACTTTGAGTAATGTGACTTGACAACTTGATTGATAGATGTGACTTGATGGGAGTTGTTGAAAAGCTTTTTGAAAGCTTGAAAGACATTTATTATTATTGTAATAGGTGTTTGACTTTTGAGTTTTGGTATTAGATACACAAAATCAAAACAACAACCTCACTTCTTCTCTCCTACACTCACGCCCAAATGGACATTTTCTCTCATCTGGTTTGCTCACTGCTGAGCAGTGAAGGGAAGCACAAGAGTGTGATTTTATGGCAAAATCACAAGTGCTAGCACACTTACGAGACATGCAAAGGTGATAGGGAAGTCCACCCATGAGCCGGGAACTATTTGATGATGCTTGAAGCTTGACGAATGACCAAAACCGAGCCAAACCAGTGAGCTTGGACTGCACACTGCCGAACCAGTGAAGGAGGACATCAGTTCATTTTTTGTTGCCTCGTTTGCCTTCGCGTCGCTCAACCGATCGATGTGAGTATTCCGCGACTTCGTCTATGTATTCGCACTTCATTTTTCATGCTTGTTTATGATCTTGGGACCATAGAATTTGCCAACAGAGTTTTGGAAGACTCATCGTGATGATAACTTTAGCGCTCAATTCGTAATGCTTGCCGCAATGACTCCTCAATTTCATCGTCAAAACAAAGGATCAGATCTTTATAATATGATATTGAAATTGAAGGATCTTCACAGGTCTAATCTTAGATCTCAGAAGCATGAGTTACGAAAGAAGCTCTTTCGCTCGCGTATGTCAAAGGGTACATCTGTCGAGCACTATGTGTCGCAGATGATTGCTGACATCGAACAGCTAGGTCAGTTGGGCATAACATTTGATCTTACAATCTCTGCGTGAATGTTGGGGCGGGTTCGTCATGAACTATAACATGATGAACCAAGAGAAAAATTTTGGAGAGTTATTGGCGATGCTGAAAGAAGCAAAGCTAGAGCTTCTGAAGGGCAAGGAGCGCAAGGTGCACCTTACTTTGACATCCCAGATGGCCAAGGCTTGGCCGAAGGCTTCTGGGGGTGTGAATAAAAGGATAAAGAAGGGCAAGGCTAAATCATCACAGTCTTCTGGGAAGACTAATGACGTATCCCAAGACGTCTGCCTACAATGTAGCAAACAGGGTCACTGGAAGCGTGACTGCCATGAGTACAAGGCAGAGTTGAAGGAAGTGAAGACGGGCAGGGCTCCGGATTCAAGTATGTTTGTTATTTACATGTCCACTACTGGTTTTAAAAATTGGATTTTTGATTCTGGATGTGGTACTCACATATGTACTGGTGTGCATGATCTGCTGATTAGCAGGATACTGGTTTCAAATGAGATCGACCTTCGAGTCGGAAACGGGACGAGCGTCGCTGTTTTGGCCATTGGGACTTATATTTTGTATCTGCCATTGGGGCATATAATTACATTAGGTGACTGTTATTTTGTACCTAGTTTGACTAGGAACATCATCTCTGTATTTTGTTTAACTCGTTGCGGTTGTACCTTTATATTCTGGAACACTAGGTGTTTTGTACATAAAGATAACATTTTGATATGTACAGCAGATGTTAATATTAGTCTTTATATTTTGAATGTAAGTGAATCTCAAACATATAATATGACAAACAAAAGGCTCAAACTGAGTAAAACAGATGAAACTCATCTGTGGCATTGTTGTCTGAGACACATTAACAAAACTCGTATATCCACACTTTCGAAGAGTGGATACTTGGACGGATTTGATCCTAATTCATATGACGTCTGTGAATCTTGTTTATTAGGTAAAGTGTCTAAAATGCCTTTTAGCGATAAAGGTGTACGTGCCATCGAGCTGTTAGCCATCATTCATGGTGACGTATGTGGGCCCATGTCTAGCCAGGCTAGAGGTGGATATGAATACTTCGTAACCTTTGCGGATGTTGCATCGCGCTATGTTTATGTGTATCTTATGAAACACAAGTCGAAATTTTTTGAGAAATTCAAAGAGTTTCGACACGAAGTAGAAAAATAGACTGGCAAAAGTATTAAGAACATCGCGGTCGGACCGTGGTGGAAAATACTTGAGCAATGAGTTTCTCGATTACTTGAAAGAGTATGGTATTCTTTCACATTGGACTCCTCCCGGAACACCGTATTGAACGGTGTGTCCAAACGGAGAAACCGAACTTTGTTGGACATGGTAAGGTCAATGATGAGTCACTTTGAGCTACTAATTTCCTTCATGGGATACGCATTGAACAGTGCAATACTTATTTTGAATAAGGTTCCGTCAAAGTCTATTGGACAGACTCCATATGAAAAACCCCAATGGGTTGCCTCAGTGGTAAATTCTTTGGGATTGAGTGGTTTGCTCCCTCTCAGGTTCAAGGTTCGAATCCCACTAGATACATTTCCTTGGGGCCATGCCCCCTGGTGTGAAAAGCCAGCGACTTACCCTGATCTGTGTTGGGAAACTTCTGAGGGCACGGGGCACAGGTCCCGGGGATTAGTCGAGGTGCGCGTAAGCTGGCCCGGACACCCCGGTTATCCAAAAAAAAAGACTCCATATGAAATATGGACATGAAAGAAACCGGGTTTCTCATTCCTGTAGATTTGGGTATGTTGGGCATATATTAAATGTTTGGATGCTGCCAAACTAGAACCCAAATAAGATAAATGCCTATTTGAAATTGGTGTCCAAGGGAAACCAAATGATATTATTTCCACAACCCATCAGAGAACAAAATATTTGTTGCTCTCCATGCGGTTTTCTTTAGAGGAATTCCTAAATGCAGTGGTAAGTGGGAGGAAAAAAGAACTCGATGAAAATCAGAGTGATACTATTCATGGCACCGATCCCCTCACAGAACATGAACAGTTCATCAGGGATGAGACTGTTCCACAATCTTCTAATACATAAGAACCGCGTAGGTCGGAGAGAGTCAGAAAACAACCTTAGAGGTATTGGTTTCTGATCTCATCTAATGTAGACATTAATCTTATTGAGATAATGAGTCGGCTACGTATGAGGTAGCGATACAAGGTATCGACTCCGCTTTATGGCAATGTGCCATGAAGTCCGAAATGGATTCCATGTATACCAACCATGATTGGACACTGGTTGATGTACCATAAGGCATTGTGCCTATTGGTAGCAAATGGGTCTTCATGGTGAAGACAGACATGGATGGCAACATACAAACGTACAAAGCTAGGCTTGTAGTGAAAAGGTATCGTCATAAACATAGTGTCGATTAAAATGAAACCTTTTACCCGTTGCCATGATTAAATCCATTCGGATAATGCTTACTAAAGCTACATATTTCGATTATGAAATATGACAGATGGATATCAAAACCGCTTTCCTTAACGGAAACCTTTTGGAGGATGTTCATATACAACACCCTGACAGTTTTGTCGTGCCAAAACATGCAAACAAGGTTTGCAAGTTAAATCGATCCATTTATGGATTGAAGCAAGCATTGCGTTCTTGGAACCAACGTTTTGATGAGATCATAATCGTATATGGTTTCATTCAAAACAAGATGATTCTTGTGTATATAAGAAGGTTAGTGGGAGCACACTAACAATGATTGTCCTATATGTTGACGCTGTATTGCTTCTTAGCAATGACGTTCCCATACTGCAATCGGTGAAAGCTTGGTTTTCATTAAAATTCTCCATAGAAATACTTGGGAGAGGCAACTTTTATTCTAGGAATAAGGATCTACTGGGATAGATCTAAAAGTTGTTGGCACTCTCCGAGAACTAGTACATTGACAATGTTGAAGAGATTCAACATGGATCAGTCCCAGAAGAGACTGCTTCCGGTGTCATATGGCGTCTCTCTATCTAAGGACATGTGTCCTAAAACTCAAGATGAGAGAGATTCAATGAATCGGATCCCGTTCACTTAAGCAGTCGAATCAATCATGTATGCCATGATATGTACACGACCTGGTGTCTCATATGCTTTGAGCATATGCAGTCACTATCAGGCCGATCCAAGTGATGATCACTGGATTGATGTTGAGAACATCATTTAGTATCTTAGACGAACTAATGATGCTTTCTTAATTTATGGAGATGGATAACTTGAGGTGAATGTGATCACCGATGCAAGTTTCCAAACCGATAAAGACGACTATAAGTCGTAATAAGGGTACATATTTTTTTTGTACAATGGAACAATGAGCTGGAAATCTTCCAAGCAAGATACTGTTTCCGATTCAACAACAAAAGCGGAACATATTACTGCAGCTGGGGCATCAAAAGAAGCACTTTGGATCTATTAAATTCCTAATTGGATTAGGAGTGGTTATATTAGCAGCATAGCTGGGCTACATCACAGGCTAAAGAATTACGGTCTCATCAATGATCCAAGTATGTACTTCGATGGTTTCATCTGATTCGTGAGATCGTACATCGTGGCGATGTCAAGATCGAGAGATCGTTTCAGATGATAACCTTGCAGATCCGCTGACGAAAGTGATATCTCAGTAAAAGTTTGAGCGACCCGTACATAGTTCAGGTGTTGGACACTTGAGTGATTGGCTATAGGCCAAGTGGGAGATTGTTGGACAATTATGACCCATAACATAACTATTTGTAAAAGACTTGGTGTTTTTGTACAAATTAACTATGTGACAAAGGAAATTACTCTTTTGTCATTTTGTAATTGGATTACTTGGATATATAAATGATAAAAGTCCTTATGATTAGTTCCGGATTAATAAGATATGAGACAATATTAATCCAAGAATGGTTTAATCATTCAATATCCCTAGTCGTAGTATTATCGAGACTGGACATCGATAATGCGGAATAGGCTAGTATTACACTTGTGCGCGTTATGGAAGCTTAACGGCATAGTTATTATATATTTAAGTAATGGATACTTATGCAAGTGTGATAAGAGGTTCTATTAGCCGTTGGACCGGGAACAGCTTCGCTCTGGATAGACCCATCAGAATCCCATTGATAGTATGACTATGTGTCTATATGAATCCGAATCAGGGTAGGTGTATGCGGTCTTAACCTGAGACTTGCATCGCTGAGTATTGCATCGGGATAATATGACTAGGTCATGATTATCTGATTACATAGACTAGTTGTTAGTGATCCGATATATGCTTCGTACTGGATAGACCCATCGGGATAATCTGAATCAGGGTAGGTGTATGTGGTCTTAAATACTGCAACTATCGGGATAATATGACTAGGTCATGATTATCTGATTACATAGACTAGTTGCTAGTGATCCGATATATGCTTCGTACGGGGCAGACACAATTCCAGCCCCAGGCCTAGCATGTGACATCCGATACTGGATCGTAATATGTAATACATTGTATACTACGCCTGATACAGATTATATATATTCAATGTTGAATATATTTCTGGAGAATTGGGTAGGCACGGTGCTTTGCTTGAAGCCAACCATGTCTTGTAAATCGGTAAGAATGTGGTACCGGGTATGTACGTGTTCAGATAGTCCGATGACTGTATTTACTGCCAACATATCTATGGATCTCTTGGGTCGCTTCCCAAAGATTCACCAATGATATTTGACTCGAACAAAATTAATCTGGGATTAATTATGAGAGAGAAAATTAATCTGGGTTTAATTACGGCAAGAATTAATCTGGGATTAATTATGAGACAAAAAATTAATCTGGGATTAATTGCGTCAAGAATTTATCTGGGAATTAATTCGTCTAGAAGAGAGAACGCGATTAATTTGGAATTAATCGGAAAAGTAAATTTAATAGTCAAATTAGATTTTACAATTTAATTTATTTATATGGGCTAAAATAATATATCGGATATATTAATTAAAATTGGATTTCAATACGGAATTAAAATTGGATTTTAATTCAAGCGAACGAATTAATTTGGAATTAATTCGTAAGCGACTTTCGTAATAATTTTGCGAGGCATTATTATTTAATTAAATTGGATTTAATTATTTAGCGACGGAAAATTCGTTTAGTCGGATTAAACGAACCGGGCCCAAAGTGTGTTGTACAAGCCAACTTAAATTTGGAATTTAAAGTGGTGGGACCCACTCTAACTTACATCAACTTGTCAAAAGATGATGGAAGTGGTTGACAATATTTATTGCACTTTGGAAGTAAAAAAGAAAGCACACTTTTACAAGTTTGGTAACTAGTTGCACAAACTATTCACTCTCTCCCTCACATCCTCTCTTGGCCGAAAGTTGTCTTCTTGGAGGAGAAAATTTTCCTTCAATTTTTGTTCAAGCTAGCACTTAAAGGAGTCAAAGAAAGGTGATATGGAAACTCACCCAAGAGTTCGGAACTCAAATGCAAGGCTTGGAGCTTCATCTTCAAAGAAAGTTTTGAATTTTTCTCATTCGATCAACGTGAGTATTTCCGCAACTAAATTTTATTTATTCACACACATATCATGTTTAGAGACCTTGGGCATGTCTACGACACTAACAATGGTATCAAGAGCCAATCTAAACTTGATTTGAATTTTAGGGTTCTAAACTTTAATTTCGGATTTTTTGCTTGGAGTTTGATTTACCTAAATTGGTTGTTTGGTTGTGTTTGGATGATGATGAATTGGATTTTTGCATCATTGGATTTGTTAAAAATTGATTAGATTAATTTTCCCCAAATTCACATGCATGGCCGAATGGTACCCTAGAAAGGTTCATGGTGATTTTTTGAATTTGACAATTGGATATGTTAATTGGCATGAAATTGAATATTAATTGTTGATTTAATTGGCATGAAAAGTACAAGGAATATAAAGAGCAGATAAAATCCAAAAATAATCTCATGCATTTTAAAAAAACATAGATATTCTACTTCCTCCCACTCCCCCTTAAAATGAGATATCAAAATTGGATATTCTTCTCTTTCTTTTCACGAAATGATGGGTAAAGATAAAAAGTAAAAAATCACATGCAAGAGACTATGCAAACTTAACGTACTCCCCCTCACTAACAACCATACTTAGTTAGCAAAATGAACACATGATAAGTAAACTTAACAACCTTACTCAATTATGTAATGCTAAATGAAATGTAATATGCAACGACATGAAATGTACACACAAGCACACTATAAGTAAAAAAAATAACGACTCAAAATAACACTTCAACAAGTACAATGATATCCAGTCAGTACTCACCTGTTTATGACATGAAATAATATACACCAGTTTTGATTATGCTAAATAATACACACATGGATGACGTAAACACCAAAGCATAACAAGTACTTGCGTGACAAGATAAGTGCGCAATGAGTCAAGGCTTAAGACCTCATTTTATGAGCGGGACACAGCCAAGGAAATCCTATCTCATGTCATACCAAGTTCACAAATAGGTGTTCAAACATGACACTACTAGAACCTGAAAATATGCATCATTGATTTCATGTTATAATATTCTCCTCCTAAATATGAGCTCTTAAATAAACTCTTTCGAATGAAGAGGTTTTTACCCTTATCTTTTGAATTTGGCCCATTGGATCTATTGCACTTGAGACTCATGTAAAATGTTTTTTTCTTCTACAAGGGGATAACATAAAGTCATCTAGTCAAATGTCATACTATTTAGGGATCCAACTATGATAGAGATTAGACTGCCAGTCCAAAACTCATTCTTGGGACCAAGCCACAAAATCAACAAAACTGTGTATGTGAAATGCAAGCACAAGATATATTAAGGGTCTCTATCACACACACTCATTAACATAGAGCATCAAGAAAAATAAAAGCATATTACACGTGCATAAACATATATCCTACATACCAGGAACACATGCACATGTTTTTACATGCTCTTTCAAGCCAGAAAATCTTTTTCGTCTTTTTCATTTTATATTTTTTGGTTTTTTTAAACACAAAAATAAGTAAAAACACAACATAGCTTGTCAAAATCTAATGGTACATGGAGTAGTATTCCCGAGTACAGATCATACTACCGTCCATTCAGAATCAGCTATGAAATTTATATCTAGGTTTTCATCATATATACCAAGGTACATATAACAAAAACAAACATACACACCATATGCAATGAAAATAAAAAAATGCAGAAGTGTAAAAATATAAAACACACGCAGACTCACATGCAATGGGGAAAATGAATGAAACATCTAAGGTAAGACACACCGAAGTGAAATCTCATCATGATTTTTAGAATCAATGCAATCAATAGTTGATGGAAATCATCTCGCTTCCTCACCTAAACTTTCTTAGGAGTCTCATTCACTTGAGAACTCATAGTTAGTAGTGCAAGTCTCTCACTAATGAGTTGAGTCTGTTGAGCTAGTGCAGAAACTTGAGGAAATAGGTTTGAAGAATCAAATTTTATTGAAAAACTCTTAGACCTTTTCTTTTATTTGTACAACATGAAACACTTAGGCCTAATGTGCCATGCCTTGCCACAATGATGGCATACAAGAACAAACCTCGGATGAGAGTGAGGTTTGCCCACCATACCTCTAGATTAAGGTTGGATCGTAGGACAAAGAACAACATGTGGGATCACGTGAATACAATCAACATGTTTCTGACCTAAGTCACTTTTAGGAGGATTAGATACAGTTTTAGACGATGACGCCTTATCATATTTTGAATCAATTCTAATCCCTAACATGCAGTCTAGTTTTTCAGGCTCAGCAGAAAATACAGATATATAGGTTCTAGCATTTTTAAGTTATGCTTCTAAGAGTTTGACTCTATCAACTAGTCATTTATTCATGTCCTCAAGGCCATCTATAACTAAAAAGGCTTTTGTCAAGCTTGGCTTGAACTTTATTCTTTTCTAATTCCATTTCTTTTAGCCTTTTATTGACCTCAATGTTCGTCTTCTTGATATCAAGTCTCTTATTAAACAGTTCAATATACACTACCTGAAGACTATTCTCATCTATAGAGTCATTGTGAGAGAATTCTGAACCAGCATCCATATCACTAATGTTATCATCTCTCTCACCTACCATGCTAGAAGAAAATGCAATTTAACTACTTTCTTAAGAGATTCATCAGAAGTATAGCCACCTTCTGAATCACTAAGTGATTCAGCCCTAATATGCCATACACTTCATATTCATGACATTGGATAGGGCGAGCTTTACTATCATTGCCCTATCTAGACTCCCTCCTACTATGACTATGCTCTCTAGGTTTATCCTCCCTATCTATACCAGAGCAACGACTATTCTTCTTCAACTTAAGAAGTTTCTTGAACTTTTTCACAAATATGGCCATGTCAGCATCTGTGAGAGTATCATCTTAATCATCATTGGATGAATCATGGGTAACTTGTTTTGCAGTTTTCATCGCTATGTTCTTAGGCTTTCTATATTCAGAAAGTTGTCACTTGTAAACCTCAAGTTTTCCTATGAGGTCTTCTAGTTTAAGGTGATCTAAGTCATTACTTTCCTCGATGGCTGTGATCTTCGGTAAAAATCATTTAGGTAGGGATCTAAGGATTTTCCTAACTATCCTATTCGTAGGCATAGTCTCGCCTAGATTAAAGCTGAAGTTAATAATATCGTTAATTTCAGCGTAAGATCCAGTAAAAGTCTCATCATCTTTCATCCTAGCGACTTCAAACCAAGTGGCAAGCTCTTAGAGTCTATTATTCTTCACAAACAAGGTACCCTCATGAACAGTCTGAAGGATGTCTCATGCATTGTTGGCTATCTCGCATATAGAAATTCTCTTAAACTCCGTGGAGTAAATAGTAGCATGAATAATATTCATGGATTTAATGTTCTTGTTAGTAGAATCAAATTCCTCTTAAGTCCAGGTCAATTTATCTTTAAGGGAAGATACCCCATCAACCATAACCACGGGAAGTTTCCACCTGTGTTCTACTAACATCCAAACCATTTCATATAAAGACTTGAGGAAAGCTCCCATGTGAACTTTCCAGTGAGGGTACTTTGTCCTATTAACGAATGGAGGATAGTTTAAGGATTGACTTCGATCCATATATAAACGGGTCAAGGATCGTGGTCAGGCTCTGATATTAATTGAAAATTCGATTTTTGTCTAAGGTTCTCACCCTATGCGAAATAATGCACAAGAATATAATTCAAGTTCTAATTATTGTTTCTATGAATTAAGAACATGCACCCTTAAGTCTATGCAATTATAAAATAAAGCAAATATATCAAAGTAATAAAAAAATCAACACAATAATTTTGTTGATGATGTGAAAAACTTGTGCGAGTAAAAAACAACTCCGGATAGCTAGGCTACTAGCAAAAATCTACTATAACGAGAAATCATACTGTGATGGTAAAAGACCTATGGCAAAAACTCTGCCGATTCTAATACCTTTATACTGTAATAACCCGAAGAACTCCTCGGGCCCGCACCAAACGACCTTCCTCAGAACCTCTGAAGTCCTTGAACGTATCAACCCTATGAAGTCCCAATACCGGAACTCTGACTACCAATCTTCCTCCTAAATAACTCTGAAGGCTTAGGAAATTAAGTTAGGGTTGTGTTTCTGTGTTGATGGTCAAACCAAGCTCCAAGGCTCAAACTCATTAAAAGAAAGAAGACAGGGAAACAATGAAGTCTTCAAGGTGATTTGTTAAGCAAATTGAAAACAAAAGACGGTGTGGCTCCGAATAATGTGTTTTCAACTCTTGTTAAGATGACTCTATGTTTGTTTATATAGGAAATGTAAATATTGGCTATTCCTTGTGCAAAAGCGGCTTAAAAATTAAAAACGAGTCCAAAATAACCCAGTCCCGTAATTTAGTTCGAACGGCCATCGAATGCAAGTCGAACGTGTATTGTTCCGTAAACTCATTCGAACACAGTCTCAAACTCTCATCGAACACAATACACTGGAAGGTTTCGTTCGCATAGAAATATGAATGCACTACACACGTGAACCTACTGCCAAGTTTCATTCGAACCCAAACACGAATGTGACCCTAACGCCACTCGTTCAAACAAAAAAATGTACGCAGCACCAACGCATAAATGATATCTTCTTGCACAGTCTGTCAAATACCTGTCTAATTGCTCTGAGATTTTCAAGACTCATTAGAACTCAATTGAACTTGTTTTGTTATGGACATTAATACCAACGAAAATGGAAATAACACTCAACATATTTTTTCATTATCTGTCTTCGTCATACAATGCTTATCCAGATAAATGAAGGCCTTTATCCCAACTTAGCCTGTAAAATGATTGAGTTTCTGTAGTCCCAGACTTAAGGAACTTTTCCACAAGAGAGTCTGGATCTTGCACCATAGGCCATCCTGGTTTAACCACTCTGGCATGGTTAAAGCTAGACAAATACCCCCCTCTAGTCTTGGCATAACACATATTCTCTCATTTACCATAATGAATTTTTTTCTCCCTATCTGATCCCCATCAAAATCTAGCAATTGCTCTATGAATTTCATCTCATAACCTTATAAGGAGCTTAAATATACCCATAACATAAGCAGAAACTGCCTGGGACACAATCTTAATGAGGAGTTATTTGCAACAATTGAAGAAAAGATTTAATTTACCAACTTGATATCTTACTAATCACTTTGAGCTTTACTTTATTGAAAAAGTTGTTGGCTTTATTCCTCCGATCATTGAAGGCAGCCCCAACTGGATATCTTACTCATCACGTATGACCCGGACCTGAGCCGGCCTATATATATATATATATTTGAATTTATGGATTATGTGTGGTCATAAGTGTTGGAAATGGTGATCGAGCACCATTCACTTTTTGTATGAATATTTGATATTTATGCATTATAATATTTATTTTATCATGGTTATTTATTTATTAATATTGTATAACTCTTACTTTTATTTATATATTGTAAATCTATAAGTTAGATTACTCTAAGAGTTAGAGATTTCCAGTTACACTCGGAACCTAAATGAATTTAGTAAAGACCCGAGAGTTACAACATATGGTGATATAGTTGCAAGAGTTGCAAATGGTGTTGAGAAATATCACACATTCTCTCGAATATAAATTTTTCCTGGTCTAGATATATTGACATGGGTTGGTCATTATATTGGTAAGACTAGTGCATTGTCTATATATGTAATGGACATATGGTTTGTCTCAACAGACTGTGAGCTTGGCGGAAGTTCGTATAGAAATATAGATATCCATTAGTTGAATGAGTATCGAACAAACTCATAAAAGATGACTAATAGATATTCCATAAAACTGTCAATAAATGTCTTTACGAGTTGAGTATTTATTGTGGTTCGTTTACTTGAGACACCACGATGGTCTTGTGAGTGATCCTCTATGTCTGATACCATGCATGTCAGAGACCTTTCATGGTATGGCCTCTGGATGACTGTTATGTATAGACCGATGCACACAGAGATCGGTGTGTGTTAAGATGAGGATTCGTCAATCAATATGGTTGGATTATGTTTCCATAAAATTTTCAGAGTATATTCCGGAAATCTTTTGGCCGAAAGTTCGTTAAAGAAATTGTTTCTTTAACATTATAAATAATATTCAAAAAGAGTTTTGCTATATTATTTATTAATGGAATATAATTATGAAAATTTATTTTTATATTGAGTAGATAAGGTTTTGACAGTATAACTATAACCTTACTCAATTGGAGACGGTAATGACGAAGGGATTATACATTAGCGTTTTAACCTCGACTTGTATGGTTCGACGTGTCGTGTTGTTTAGTCATGATTTTTAGGTGGACAGGCCTTCCTTTAGATCACATACTTATTATTACAGATTTGTGACTCAAGTGCCTGATCTTTAACTTTAGTGAGAACTTTCAACTCCATTTCTTTTGGATTGGCTTATAATAGTATACCCATATCCCGTAAGCCTTCCATCATTTCAAGCCCATTCCATTCGGCCCCCTCCCCTCTGAGAAAAAAAAATAAACATTGAAAAACAAACGAAAATGGAAAAAGTTCTTAGACCCCCCAGTTCTGGGGAGAATTTCGCAAAACTCCGTTTCCATCGAGAATTGAATGGAGTTTTCCCGGTGTATATAAATATATGAGATGCATATCTATATATATATACATAACAACCGAACTTGAACCTAGAGAGTTCCATTATATTAAGTTTACTCATTGAGCACTAGGGCGACCTCTCGTCAAATGTTGACAAAGTATTTTTGGGTATTTAGTGTTGGGAAGCGGCCGCGAGTGCGCAGCGGAAAATCAAATAATTAAAATTATGATGCCGCTTTCCCTTTGCCCAATACCCATTTGTTTTGATTATTCTACAAGCCTAGGCATGTTACTATATATTCTAAGCATAAAACTCATAAAACATGCAAAGAACATAAACCTAAACATGCTAATTATCATAAGATTTCTAATTAAAATAAAGAAAGAAAAAGACTTACTTGAATCGTAGACTCCTCCAGTCCTCCCTCCAATCTACAAGCTTTTCTCGAAGTCAGCAAGCTCTTCCACGTTCCAAAGAGCCACCCAAGTGTGTGGCCTCCAAAGATGCACACACCAAAGCCAAAACTCAACGGCAAGACTACGCCTTGAGTGCACGGGTATTTTGCCCTTGGTGCTAGCCTAGGAAAATACCTCAAAACTTTTAACTCGAGGTTCCTCCAGTCAGTTAGACTTAAGGATCCTCAAAATCAGTTGCTTACTCTTAAAAATTTAGAGTTGCTCACTTATATAAACCCAAGATTTTAAAGGTTTGGTGCAAAATTTTGTGAAGAATTCTTTGGGGTTTATATAGTGCTCTAAAGACAACAAAATTAATTAAGAATCCGATGTGTGATAAAAGCCAATTTAATCTTAGCCATTGGATAATAATTTAATGGTTTAATGAGATTATAAAACCCTAAGAAGAGTTTGGGCCGAATTGGAATTCAAAATAAATAACAAAAATAACAAAAAAATTTCACTATTCATGTGGTACTATTCACATGAGTAGTATATTTTTTTTTCAATTCCAAAAGTGCCCCTATCGTCATTCACAAATCCCTAAGCCACTATGGAACCTCATAAATGATATGTTCAATAATTAAACATATTGAACCATTTATGAACAATTCCTACATCAATCATATATGCTGTTAAATATGTACTGTGCAATGTTAACCATTGATTTTGACTTTGTTGTGTGTGACCTTTTGGGTTCCCCTCAAGTTGGATATGAAATGAATCGTGATAATTTAATTGAATATAAATTATCCTCCGATCAGATGGTAGTTCGATTTCAATGACCAAGGTTGACATCTAGCAACATGCCAAGCCCCCAAATAAGAAGGAAAGATATATATACCAATTCTGTATGTGATTTACATATGATATGGTCCCTCGCTTCACTGTATCCCCACCTATTGACCTAGGGTACGAAAAGTGTCTACCCATATGGTCAAAGGTATGATGTTGATAGTTGTGGGACACAGAAACTGGACGACGCATGCTGTTCTAGGCTCGCGGCCTAGTTGGGAGAACGGAGTAGCCCGCGGGGGACTAAACCGGAGAATAATGGAGTCGCCACCAGGTGTGAACCGGGAAAATGAGATTTAAGGCCGCACTCACCCCTCGCAAGGGAAGACCTCAAACCGTTGGGTTCGGAATGGTCCCTTACTTATGCCACTTGTAATAAAATGATTTGTGCAATAATCTAACCAAGCCTAAGCAACATATTTCCAAGGATAATCTATTTCCAAGTTCGCATGCATAAATCAAAGGTTCATCTAAGTTCACATGTAACACATTTTTAAGTTTGCATACAACCTATTTGCATATAATCTATGTCGGAATTTTGTATGCATAAAGATAAATATGGCTAGCATACAATGTTATAAGCACATTACATTCCATCAGAGGCATGCCAGTAGATAATAATTGTACAATCACGCATGAAAGCAAATCAGAATAACGACGAGCATATAACTTTATGAACATGTTGAATGGATGAATACGGAAGCATAAGTAGATGACTATCATGTAAACATACATCATGGGAATGAACATGTATTCTTGTGCACACAATAAATGAGCAATCAAATAGGCAAATGATGAAATGAGTAACCATGCATGAGATGTGATGAAGGAGGGTCTGTTTACCGTGGGCATTCGTGTGGCGTTCGTAGCCGCGTTCGAACGGTAAATAGAAGGTTCGCGTTCAAGTAGCGTTCGTAAACGCATTCGAACGAACTGAGATAGAAAACATGCGTTTGTGCGGCTTTCTGAAACACGTTAGAACGGGGTTACAGCAGTGACCTCCAAAATGCAGTAAACAACATGACACATACGTGAACGGATGAATAGATGACACCTAATAAATAATAACGGGCTAAAAGGTGCGACAAAGCATCGTGGTAAAAGATCTTTAACCCCTCGAAGTGGAGGACCTTTAATCCGACTTACTAAGCCTATGCGCAATGCAACATGATGCATGATTATGCAAGAAGATGACATACAAAGAAAAGTGAATAACGAAATAGAAGGCGCGGCGAAGTATCGTGGTAAAGGTTCTTTAACCCCTCGAAATGGAGGACCATTAATCCAACTTACTAAGCCATGCGCATCACATCATAATGCATATAAAAATAAAGATAACAATATCGAACTTCGTATTCCCGATTGAACACATTTTACATCCAACCGAATATACATCATCCGGCGCGGCAAAGCATCGCGGTAAAGGTTCTTTAACCTCTCAAAATAGAGGACCTTTAATCCAACTTACTAAGCCCATGAGCTAATAACATAATGCATATGAAAATAAAGACAACAATATCGGACTTCGTATACCCAATTGAACACATCTTACATTCAACCGAATATACATTAACCGGCTCAGCAAAGCATCGTGGTAAAGGATTTTAACCCCTCAAAATATGGGACCTTTAATCCAACTTACTAAGCCCATGCACTCGATCACATCATGCATATAAAAAATAAAGACAACAATATCGGACTTCGTATACCCGATTGAACACATCTTACATTCAACTGAATATACATCAACCGGCGCAGCAAAGCATCGTGGTAAAGGATTTTAATCCCTCAAAATAGGGGACCTTTAATCCAACTTACTAAGCCCATGCGCACGATCACATCATTACACAAACGAATAACATGTAGAAATTAAATAACGAATAATAAACACATCAAAACAACATAAAACAAAAATATGCACCGTTTACTCAAGTGGTACGTGGAGTTATTTCCTGAGTACATATCATACTACTGTCCATTCGGAATCGGCTATGAAATTTATGTCCGGGTTTCCATTCTATATACCACAAGAGGCGACATATTTTCCGTTTTACTCAAGGGCCACCACATACACCATTTCACAATACATGCATTTCCTATCTATTCAAGGGCCACAACATGCATCACTCCACAATACATACTTATTCAAAGGCCACAACACACATCATCCCACGAAACTCATACAAATAAGATTGAATAAACAATAAAAATACGAATAAAAATAGATGTGGAAAGTATCCTCAGGTCTAACCTTTTATGTCAACTTTCGGACTTGCGTTTCACGGTGATCGGAAGGGGGAAAGCTCCGTGAATTTTCTGGTTCACTGGTTTGCATTTTTCCTCCCTGTTTCGCTGCTCACGCCACTATTTTTGCTCCGTTTCGCTGCTGCTTTGCTGCTGTATTTTTGCTGTATGTTGGTCACTATTTTTGGTGTTTTAGGCTACTATTTTGGGTGTTTTTGAAGGCTATAAGTGCATTTTTTTAGTTATTATTGTAGGGATTAAAAGTACAGTTTTTTAGTCACTGGTTTAGGTGATTTAGGGGATATTTTTCGGTGATGTGTACTGCTGTATAGGGGCTGTTTCGGTGGTGTTTCAGGTTGTAATGTTTTCGGCAATGGAGGGGTTTTTGGGGCTGTGATTTTCGTCTAAGGGTGTAGGAGGAGAAGAGAAATATTTACTTGATGTATGCGTGAATAAAGAGGCTCTTTTGTTTCTTGCTGTATGCGTGTGTGTTAGAGGATGCAAGGGTTAGGAGAGGTTGGTTTTTTATAGGCAAAAAGGGTAGCGCTACTCCTTGCTTGACAAGGAAAGGATTTGGAATTTAATTAGGATATGAGTTAGTTTCAAACAAGGAAAACCAAAGATTGAGGGGGACAAAATTAGTTCAATTTAGGAAGTCAATATACTTAATTTGTATTGTTTAGGCATGATATTATTTAAGTTAGGAATACAATATTTTTAATTAGGAATAAAAATATTCTATATTGGGAATATAATTTGTTGATTGATTTTAATTTCGTAAATGATTTAATTAATATTTTATTTAATTTCACCATGTGTTAAATATGTGTTTTATTAATTTGGATGTGTTTTATGGGCTTTGGTGGACTAATTGGGCTTGGGTGTGAGGCTAGCAGCAAAACCAGAAATACCGACGCCATTCAAACGCCTCTTCGAACGTTACACTAATGCCCGTAATCTGCCTGACGTTCGAACGATGTAACGAACGCAGCACGAACGAAAACAGTGAACTTGTGAAATGAATCTAAGGACATGCCTATTCTGAATTTCCCATTCCGACGTCCGTTTCCCACGACTTCCGTGACTTAAAAGGTAGTGTCTCCAAATGAGACACATCATAGGGACTCACATGCAAAAATGCAGTGCCTACAGTCGTTCCCACTTTGATGGGACTTGTGTAGTGTGTGACTTTGAACAATCCTATCAAAGTTATGCAATGCATTTTCACATACCAGGATCGCCAGCTGCCTCGGACTGAGTTGATACTGTAGTGGACCTCGATCCTGAGATGTATCCTAATAGCTGCAACCGACAACGGGGGCCTCGACCCTAGGATGCATCCCAATACCGCTGACAAAATATGGGCCTCGACCTAGGGACGCATCCCAAAACTAACGATGTAGGGGGCCAACGACCTTGGGATGCATCCCAATAACTGCAACCGACAACGGGGGCCTTGACCCTGGGACGCATCCCGATAACGTTGCCAATATGGGTCACGACCCTGGGACGCATCCCTGAAACTACTGGTGATATGGGTTACAACCCTGGGACGCATCCCCAAAACTACTGATGACGTGGGTTACAACCCTGGGACGCATCCCCAAAACTGCTGATGATGTGGGTTACAACCCTGGGACGCATCTCCGAAACTGCTGATGATATGGGTTACAACCCTGGGACGCATCCCCAAAA
>SKCR01046828.1:0-55238 GCA_019454045.1 Zanthoxylum bungeanum | reverse complement strand
TATGTGTAACGGCTAAACAACCGAATACTCTAGGTTGAGTGTAGGAGGGATTTTTACCAGACCACATTTTCTCCGGAATCTCCATTTTCAATGGTAAAGATGATGATCTGTTGATCAGGTAACAGGCTGCACAAACAGCTTCTCCCCAGAATGGCTTTGGCAGCTTAGCCATACTGATCATTCCTCTGACTTTCTCCATAATGGTGCAGTTCATTCTCGCAGCGACACCATTATGTTGTGGTGTGTGTGTGTAAAAATTCTCTCATGTCGAATCCCGTGTCTCCAGCAGTAGGCTTCGAACTCTCTGAAACTGTACTTGCCTCCATCGTCTATGCGAAAGGGACCACAAATATCAGAGTGTACCAGACTGAGCAACTCTGATCTTCTCTCTGAAGAGAAATCAAATGAGACTCTACGTTGCTTACCAATTGAGTAGTGGTTGCAAGGACCTCGTGCATCATCCTTGGTAAGCTCCTTCTTGTTCATGGTAGACAACCATCTCCCACTCATGTGTCCGAGTCTCCGGTTCCATAGATTTTGAGAAGCCTCTTTTTCAGCTACATTGAGGCTGTCTACATAAATTCTCACATAAGTCTTGTATAGTGTGCCGCAAGCATGTCCTCGGGCGACAACCATGCCACCTTTTTTCATTCTCCATATGTCATTTCTGAAGTGATTGTCATAGCCCTGTTTGTCAAGAGCTATCCCCGAGAGTACATTCAGCCAAAGTTCTAGAACATGCAGGACATCCTTCAAGGTCAATGTACACCCGACATTTGTCCGCAACTGAATATCACTCATTCATACTATCTCAGATGAACTGATATTTCCCATCTTCACTGCTCCAAAGTCTCATGCTTTGAATGTTGTGAAGAAATCCCTGTAACGAGTGACGTGGTAGAATGCTACAGTATCTACCACCCACTCAACATCTTGGGTTACGTTGTGAAGGCACGTCTTTTCATGTATGGAGCATATTGCTACATCTGCTTGGACAACGACCATTGTCTCTCATTCGTCATTCTTCGGCTGGTGATTGCCTTCTCTCTGCTCTCGTTACAGTTTTCTGAAATTCTTCTTTACGTGGCCTACAATGCCACAATGGTAGCACTTATAGGTAGGCTTCCTTCCATCTAAGGATCTACCCCTGGTTGTGCTTCTGCCTCTCTCCCCGTCTCTTCCTTGATGTCTTCCTCGAGTCTCTGTGACGAAGGCTTCTGTCTGTTCTGAGCCAACATCTTTTCTCCTGGACTCCTCATTTGACAGGGCATCTTTTACCATGGGCATGGTAACTTTATCTCATGGAGCGGAATTGCTGAGAGTAACCACCAATGTCTCCCAGCTATCAGGAAGGGAACTGAGTAGTAAGAGGGCTTGTACTTCATCTCCCAGCTGTATATCTACTGCAGACAACTGGTTCACCAGGCTCTGAAACTCGTTGGTGTGTTCCGCAGTGGAAGTTCCACTCCGTAGCTTCAGGTTCACCAAACGCCTCATTAACAGAGCTTTATTCCGAGATGTCTTGGCCGGGAACATGTCTTCCAGCTTTATCCACATCCCGTAAGCATCTGAATCATGTTCTACGTGGTGGAAGACACTATGACCGATCCACTGCCTAATCTGACCAAAAGTTCTGGTTTTGAGTTTATTCCAGTCATACTTCTTAACAGACTCTGGTTTCACTCCCTTCAACTCGATGACATCAAAAAAATCTTTGCAATGCAAAAAATCTATCATCCGAGGTCTCCAGAGGGAGTAATTAGTTGCAGTCAGTTTAATCATTGCACCAGAAGATGAATCTCCAATTTCCATTTTAAGTTTTAAAGTTTAAAATGTAAATACAATAAAATTAGGGCTGAATTTCACAAATATGAGGTCACCGTTGCGTCCGGAATGATCGAAAATGGTGGAATAGACACTTCGTTGGTCTAAATCCGACATAAGGGCTGATTTGTAAATTCCTAAAAGTTCTAGGGCAAAATTATAAATTTCAAAACTTCAGGGGGCTAAATAAAATTTACCAGGATACTGACGTGGCACTGTGGGATCGGCTCGCTGACATGACAGACATGTGGTTGATGACGTTTCGCTGACGTGGCGGGCACGTGGCGCTGACTGTGCGATGATGTGGCAGATGACTCATCGCTGACTGTGCGCTGACTGGCGCTGACGTGGCGGCCACGTGTATCTTCTTCTACCTCTGGAGCGCGTGTGGCGCGTGGTGCGCGTTGGAGCGCGTGAGACAGCCTCTGGTCGGCGCGTGTGGCGCGTGCAGCTCACCCTGACATCCGTTTGATCGCCGGAAAATACCACCGTGCTCGTCTCGACGTGAACTACCTGATTGTATGCTCAAAGTTGATTTTTGACAACTTTTCCGGAACCCAAATTTTCCGAATCGAGCTCCGTTCTTCGGTTTTTCGACCCCAAAGAAGAACCAAAGCTACTGATACCACTTGTTGTGATTCACCGATCACTTTAGAATGTGTTTGAGGAAAAACCAAATTGAATTTCTATTACTACAAGAATATATTTTCAAGTTTTTACAAAAACTTAAACAAAACCTCACACTCTCAAGCTCTCTACTTGAAGCTTACTACTCACACTTTGGGGTGCCTTACATTCACTGGAAAGCCTTGAATTTATAGCAAAAAAATCGTTATTGTTCATGCCATGAATTACTCCTTGAATCTTACATCTACTTAGATGTCCTTAAATAATGATGACTTCTGTGAATCGGGTGGTTCTTTTTGGATATCATTGAATTGTATTTTTGGTTGGATGCGTGGTTGAAGCTTGACTGAGCTTCTCGGCCTTAATAGTGTTAGATCTCTTGTTTCTTTGTTTCAGGAATTTTTTTTTTGTTTTGATTGTGTTTTTTTGCTCTCAGTATCACTATTGGTGAATTGTTGAGTTTTTTTTTTATCCTTTTAATGAAATCTCTCATTCTATCAAAAAAAAAAAAAAAACTTTGATATATTGAGGTAGGTTGGCATGATTGTGCTAGACTTGAGAACCCGACAAACTATCTGCATTCAACTATGTAAAGTAGAATTAAAAAAAAAAATTATTTTGATTGTGTAAGAATTAGGATGATAATGAGATGAGATTTGTTAATTTCGGTCTCATCTCGTTTATATAACTGAGATAAAAAAAAAATCATCTTGTCTCTTCCCATTTTCTTAGGGACAAAAATCGCCTTGATCCTGTTCTGCATGCCGTTAAATTGCATCCCATCCCACTAAAATCCCGTCCCGCTTTGTGTCCAGTTCCGTTAAAAATTTTGGGATATTTTTTTCTGTTATGTTCATTTTTCAAATCGAACGGGATGGGGTGAGAAAAATTGTCAACCCAAGTAACAATATATGATAATTGTGTACGGGAGACATTATGACTTAATTAATAGTTTGTAGATGAAGGAATGAACGCAAAATAAACAAGAAAAACGTGATGATTAGCAAGTGTAATTATGATTAGGAAACAAGCATTAAGAAGTACGAAAGTGGACAGACAAAATAAAAAACAGCGTCTGTATGAGGACAAGAGAGAAGATGAGAAAATCATAACATTATTATGATCTCTTCGTTGTCGAGTAACCCAACTTGAAAACGGACTCAGCAATGCTGCTTCAGCTTCAGTCACTTTCCATGTCTGGTGTAATTAATTGTCATGAGACTTTCCAATGGCATATATGCAATTCATCAGTTCCTAGCAAGCTACCTTTGGACATTTGGTTGCTAAGTTATCTTGCATTATTGCTAACTATTCATTTTGTAAACTGTAAATTTATGAAAGTATTTTTTTTTAATGAAATCTTGACGTGAAGGATTTGAATCTTGGAAACAGCTTCTATACTTGTTTTTTGAAATCGTTTGAAATCCTGCCATCAAACCACTCCTTTCGAGTTTAAGTGGAGTAGGTAAAACCCTCGACTGTCCCTGGTTCTTACAAGAAACACTATCTGAATTCGAACCCAGAACCTCAAGATGAGATCATGAACCCTACAACACCAAACCACGCCCCTTGAGTAGAGCAGCTTCTGAAAACCTCGATTGGCTAAACTGTTAGCAAAATAATTATTCTCTCTAAAAGTATCAAAATATGAGTTGTTGGTTATATAAAATCATTTTTACTTTCTCAAATAATGTAATATAATCCATTTAGTAACTTGATCATTCAAATCCACAATCTTTGTAGTTAAACCTTGATCTAGACTACCTAATACAAAATTATAACGTATCATTCAAAACAATGAATGATTAATTAACATTAATGAAGAGAGATGATTGTTCACATATATATAAAGCTCAATGATCCTCTTTAATTAATTTTAAAAAAAATATAAAAATGAGATAAGAGATGGTAGATGTGCATAGAGATGAGAGCCAAAAAGTGAAATATATGCATATGATAAAACTGAACTCCAGCTTTTAACTTTTATACTATAAGCAGAGGAAATGGAAACAAACTCAGGTCGACTGAAAATAACTCATGGGATAAGCATACAAGATTGGATGATACTTAATTTATGACCTAATTTTTTAGTATGAATTAATCATATGAACTTCTATACTCAATTGCACAATATGCAGCGTCATGCGAATGATGAAGATTTATAAGCATTTCATTTTAAGATTATCTTGAGCTTTATGTTTTTTTATAATTTTTTATCACACGGGATTTGATAACAATACACTATTAATATTTAATGACCTTTAAATTATTATATAATAATTTTTTTTTAAAAAAAAAAAAAAAATCTCAAATACAAGTCTAATAATTTTTCTCTTTAAAAGAAAAAACATGCAAGTGGAAAAGATATGTGGTCCTCAAGCTCTGAAACAAACATTAATAGGATATCTTGAGAGGTGTGTAGATTTTTCACTTTAATAAATTTGCATATATGTACTTAAAAACTTGAGAGCAAAAAGCCATAACACTAAACAGCAAAGTTTCAAGTATGCAAAAGTTTATAAACCTGCAGGTAAAAAAATAAAGGGATAGGATCAGCTACAGAAACGCATTAATTGGCAATGATCTGTCACATTAGCTTGTTTTTGTTTTTGAGCTCTTAGCTTCTCCATTCCTTAAATCTTAATATTTTTTTTTTTTTTTTGGGCAGCTAATAGATAGAGGAGGACCGATTGATTATTATTATATATACGTTACATTCTCTCAATGAATTTTTGCCTCCTTTGTCATATATGTTTGCTGTCTTTCTCCAGCACACCCTTATGAATTAATTTGTGTAATTAATTCACGATAGAATAATCTTATAGTTATGCCAAAATTCATCCTCAGATAACCTATAATTGAATTGCTCAAGTTTTTAACAATGGATCGAATTCTAAAAATCATTTATCAAGAGAATTTATATTAAACCATTTAACTTCCATTTTGTAGTTCTTATAAGATAGTTGCCGATATCCCATAAAATCAACAGAATCTTTGTGGACTTCAGTCAATTGACTATCAGAAAATTTATATTAACAATATCCCTTTGAGTTCTTATAAGATGATCAAAGAAGTCCCCAAGTGACGTGGCTTGGTGGTGTAGGATTCAGAATCTCACCTTGAGGTTTTGGGTTCGAATTAAGGGAGTGCGTTTCTTATAAAAGCCTGAGACAGCTGAAAATTTTACCTGCTTCGCTTAAGCCCAGAAGAGATGATTTGATGGTCAAAGAAGAAAGAGGCATGAAATTCTTTTGTTTGTCTAGTTGTGTTTGTATATCTGCATAATAAAGTTAAAGCTCATGCTTGCATTAAGTTTTCAAAGTCAAATTATATTTCAATCAATTGATGTGTTATATATTAATTATTGTTGTTATTAAAAGTGGGTCTAGGATGTTCAGGTGTTTAACTGAAAAGATTACTCATTTATGTGGAGAAAAATCAATTATTTAACAACCTCATATGAAAGAATTATTCAGTCATTGAAATCCTAAATTTCACCTAAAATTAAGATCTCTAAATTCTGAGAATTTTTCATTTTTGATATATACTATAAGTCAATTTTTTTAATCATTTATTGACAGAGGTCCTATTTTAACAATATAAAATAATATATGAATTACATGTTTCCCATAACTAGTAGAGATATATATTCACACTTAAAACTATTTAGATAAAAGAAGAATTATAGGACATTAGGACCGACTTGTTCTCCCTCCTTAACTTTAGTACAATATTAATAACGATCATTTATTCTCAAATAAAAGTGAAACACCATAATACATAAATGAAACTTCACCTCAAAAATAGTTTGTGCCGGTTGTTATCTTAGTTACAAAGAGTAATGACATAATTAAACCTTTCTCCATCTAGAGTTTTATGAATTGCATCAAAATTCCACACAGTTAGCTGGAGTATCATTTTCAGGATATATATATATATATATAATCTTAATTTCTTCACCGATCATTGTATATGTTTAATTTAAAATTGTCGTAATTATACACCTGATTAATTTCATATAATTAATTTTCTTAAAGGTAAGCTGCATTATGCAGTTGTCGAAGACTCGAAGCTTTGCAGGCGTTATTCCAATTTGCTATATGAAGTTTCTAATTAAAGATGGATATAAGAGGTGGATGCATGATTTTATTTTAGGAGTGGTTAAAATTTATTTTTCATGTAATATTGATATAATAAATATTTTATTATCATTTTTTAAAAGAAAATATAAGAAATTATGAGATCGACACCAGAGCTTGGGTATGAGCAGCTCAGTACTCATAGTGCCGCCATGATATTATAATAGGAAAATGAGTCAAATTCTTAATTTATCGAAATCTCTCTTATATTTTAAAAATAAAACAAAACCTCCTCATGCTTTATAGTAATAATAAAAAAAATATTTATTTCGATTAATTCTAAAACAAATCTTTAGAAACGTCAAACTTAGTTCAATTACCTATATTCCTATGATAATTAATCTAAGCGAAACTCATTACGATCAAGTTCTAACTATGGCTGCACATGACATTCAGGTATATTTCTATCTTACTCGGAAATCGATTCTATGAATACGATCATACGTTATCAAGTCCTAAGGCTGAATCAAATTTCATTTTCCAAGTTTGTTAGGATTTACCACAACAATCTTATTGTTGGCCAAGCAATCAAACCTATTAAGCAAAGATAATGATAAATGATCCACATAGAATGTCACAAATCAATCATAAAAGAGATTCAATTAATAAAAATTCATATTAGGCTCCATGCCATCCTAAATCAAGATCTAGTTCATGATATAGAAGATAAACAACAATATCATGGTATTTAACATAATAAATAATAAAGAATGGATAAAGAAACCAAATCATTAAGGTTGTCAATCTTTAATCTCCAAGTTCTTCAGTCTTCTCTTCTTGATTCTTGTTTGACCTTCTTATTCTTGGTTGTTCTTGAGTGTATGCTTGATAGCGGTTCGATTTCAAATTAGAAACTGAACCGGGTCAGGATCAGAACCGAACTAGTCAACTATTCGGTGGTTTCAAATCGAATAAGAAACTGATTTGTTTCCGGTTATCCAAAATTATCGAACCGAACATCGAAGAGAATCGGAACCGATTGTTGAACCGAACCGAAATTGAACCACAAAACCAAACTGATGATCTGAACCACAAGAACCGAATCGATGATCCAAACCACAAGAACCGAACCGCGAACTGAAACGACGAACCAAACATTCTATTTTTTCTATTATTCTATAACTTTAAATACTTCATATCCCAATTCATTTTATCACATTCCAAGTTTCCAATAATTTATTGTATTTCATCTTTCCATATTCTCATACAAACTAATTCTCAATTTGAATTTCGATTTCAACTCAAGTAATGACAATGAAAAGGGTCGACAATGAGTAGCTGATTAAGAATTAAATTCAATTTCAGTTGCAATTGTTATATAGTGAGTTGTAATTCTGTAATATCTATACAATAAAATAAATTTTATCAAATCTATAATTTTATCAAATCTTTAGACTTAGAAGTTAAACCCATTCTGATTCCTGAATCGGTTTTGAATCGAAATTGAAGGAGGAACCAGAATTGAACCGAACTGAACCGAATCATACATTGTAAGATTCAGTTCCAATTCCTCATTCGGCAGGATTTGAAATAGCCGATTTGATTCCGGAAACGAACCGCGGTCAGAGCTACTTGAGCGGCTGCTATGTTAAAAGAATATTTTTCCCTCAAGAGAGTCATATTTCCTCCCTAAAAATGCATATCAAGTGACTCTAGACGTTCCCTTTATATAAATATCATAAAAAATAAATTTTCATATTCAATTTTAGAGTTATCGTATTGGTGGCGCGCCGCAGACCTTTTTCAACTATCTGGAATGATTTTGAACTACTTAGTGGCGTGTCACAAATTTATTTGTGTCGCGACATTGGCTGACAGTGTAGAACTATCAATTTCAAGCTCGATTTTATCTAAAAAGAAATATGATTCCATCTTCGACGTAAACTACAAAATTATAGATAATTCAGTCTTATTTTCAATGCAACTTAAATCATCTCGATTAGATATTTTATGCAAAAATTAAGGGTAAATTAATGAAGACTGCATAAATTAGGAAGTCACTGGTGTAAATCGGGAATTTCGGGTTTTCATTATTTATTTTGTTCAATTCTCCATATAATGTATCCTAAATAATAAAATAATGGATATAAGTGCATTTAAAACATTTAAGAACATAATTTAATGGCAAATCAATGGTAAATTCACTTGAAAAATATATATTATATGCACTCATCACACCCCCAAAGTTGAATTATTGCTTGTCCTTAAGCAATGAACAAATGAAAATAATAAATAAATAATAAATAAATTTACTAAGCTATTTTCATAGGGATTACGATGACATTTAACGTATGAAAAAAGTCTTTAAACCCCAAGAAGACCATAGTGGATGAATTATAGTCTCGTGAGGGCTTACAAAGATATACTAAATAAACAAATATAAACAAAAAGACACAACAATACAACGTGGACAAATTTTCACAATATTGCCATAAAGATCATTAGATAAGATAACAATGGATTAAATAAAACTTCAAAATGCTGTAAACAGTCATACCTTCTTTCAAAAATTAATTTCATCTCAATTAAATTCTCACAGTGTGTGTGAATTAATCCAATTATAGTTTATCCTCTAAATCAATAATCTTAATAGTTTTTCATCAAGATAATTGTAATATCCTGAATTTTTGGAAGGTTTTCGGATCAAAGTTAAGTCCTCGGAATGAAATAATATTGTAGAATAAGAGTTTAAGTGTTGAAACATAGGTTGAAATGTCTTAAAATGGAGTTTTATTGCATTACAAAGCGCGTGATTTCAAGAACCGATTACGCGGATTTTATATATTTTTCCATATGAGAAAGGTTTGTTATTTTGGCTATAAAAATAGAAAATGAACACCGATTGAGATGATTTTTAATCTGCTAGACTTATTTTTCTAAGATGAACAACTTTTATGTTGAACACTTTTTGAAATTTGCAGGATAAACTATTGAATGTAATTTCCAAAAAATTACTATAAATACCTTGATTTTTTTAGAAATTGCAAAATGGCCTAAAACCCATACCACGACACCCCCACACTCGAGAAGAAGAAGCTGATTGCCGGCCATCTGGCCACTGCCAGTCGACACAACATATTGGCCGGCTACATTCGACGAAGAGGAATTTAGGGGTGGCTGGCGACCGGCTTAAGATGGTTGAAAATAGTAAGAAATAGAGGAGAAACATGTGACTTTTTGCATCTCGTTCCTGGTTCATCGCTTCAATCCACATGTTTAGCCACCTACCAAATCTAAGCTTGTGGAAAGTATTATGAGGCCATGATGACGGTTTTGTTGATTAGGGATCGATTTCATGTAAAAATGGATAAAAACTAAGGTGAGTAGTGATACCCATAAGTTCGGGTGCTCCGATTTGAATTCTGTCAATTCCTACACATTCATGGGTGCGTTTAGAGTCTGTTGGCGCCCTCAAAAGTTTGGTAAGTTATCCCGATAAAATTCATTATTTTGACGTAATTAGAATATGTTTGGATGCTTCTAGTAAATTCGTGTATTGATATATATATATTAAGGTAATTGAGTTAGAATGTATTGAATATGTATAATTGGCATAATTCGAGTGAAATCGGAATGAATTCGATCGATCCGACATGTTATGCAAGTTCTTGGTAGATTTCAATTTCACATATGTCGGTGTTTTGATGAACATAATGATATATATGAGTTAATTATGATGATATAATGATATTTAAATGATTTCTAAAAGGTCATGAGGGTTCAGTATCCTTATGTAGTGTTTTCAGAAACTTTTTCGAAAGATTTTTTGAAAACATGTAATTTTAGGATTTTAGCTAATTGGTTGACTTAGAATATAATGATATATTAAAAGTATTAGGATTATTTTGGGAGGAACAAGAAAGATCTGAAAAGTTCTTGATGCATTCATAACGTTTTCAGACTTTTCGAAGGATTTTCTGAATTTTTGCTAAAAACAGAATCTCATGCTATGAATATGTTGTAACTAATGTGTTAAGATTAATGAAACTGAAATCGTTGAAAACATACTTGATTTGGATGTTCTAGAGAGATCAGAAAATTTATGCTATTAAGTTAGTTTTTCCTTGATTTGATATTGTAACCGTCTATGTTATGTGTTACAAATAGTGGATGGGAAAGACTAGCTGGGAACCTCATGTAAGTACCTCACCATGGACTTTCATCGAGTAAACATTATATTAGGTGGAGTACATGTATGTATTTATACAAATTAGTATGTATAGCTAGTGATTATTAGAAACATGAATTTAGAATTTCAGAAGTGATATAGATGTTTGCCGAGCAATATAATGATAATGTGATAAAATTGTATGTATAGATATGTGTGTGTCTAAGTGACTTATATAGTTTATATTAATATATAAGTTTAATGAGTAATAGATCGAAAATTGGAATTCGACTTCCAAATATAGATATTTTGTTTACGTAGTTAATATTGACAACTACGATGATATACCTATGAGTTCCCGGTATTAGGAATCAAAATTTAATGTAGTAGCATGTGGATATTCTTTAAATAGTATTGACATTGGTATGTGTAGCCAAACTCCTTATTAAAGTTATATTGGTTATTGACGTATTTGATGTTTGATTATGATGGTATAATTGTTGTTTGGCATATGGCTGAGGCATTGACATGATGTGTTTCGAAAAGTCACTTCAACTTATATAGTACAATCCCAGTTCGTGATTTGGATTTAAAGGTTTATATGTTTTCAGACAAAACTTAATTTTAGTATATGAGTTTTAAAAAAGGTTTTCAGAAGTCTTTCTAAATAAAATTAAGTTATTTTTTTTGAGGTCGAAAATAGTTTTGATTCGAGTATGAATCCAATTGTATGAGATGTATTGATATATTTTATGATATATGTGAGCACTTTGCATCATGAAATTACGTATGGATGTATTGCCGATCTGAGGCACTGGCCTATTCTGTATGTATTGGATGATTGGGATGTCGTCGGCTTATGGTTTACCATGATTGATTTGTGATGACTTGTATATGAAATGTGACATTGCATGACATACATATTCATACATTTGTTGTGATAATGCATACACACTGTAGGAGTGAAGTAGGGTTTACCACTATGCCTATGATGCCGACGACCATGACACTGTTGAACTCGCAGCCCGTAGAGAGTACAGATAACCCGAGAGGACGATGTGGTGAATAAAGAGGTCACCACCAGTATGAGTCACTGGGAATGATTTAAGGCTGCACTATACCCCTAGCAAGGTCCGACCTTAATCCCGTTTGGGTTCGGAATAATCCCTTACTGATGTCAGTATAATATTCATGTTTAAAGGAGTTATCACCACATCTTATATTGCAATATCAAATAATTAATAGTTTTAAACACACAATTGTGCACATATCAGTAATAAGGCAATAAAAAGGTAGAATTGATAAATAAAGATAAAATTTTCAAAGAAGTAAAATGTTAAGAAAAGAAAATAACCACTACATAGAACAAAAGACATATCTCACCGGCTATCTTCGTAAAAGCTTGGCTGGGTATTCTTATTGGTCATTCATGATCGGCTGTACATATTGCATGTCTGGCCGGATGTTCTTTGTAAGAAGAAGAGATAAACCATATAAATTTCATAAGTAGATAATAAATATACATTAATAACAACATAACAGTAATAAAATGGACTGAAAAGTAGAATAACAGTTAATAAGATAATGAATAAGCTGAGTGGGGTGCGTGTATTGTCGGCATGTCTTCGGGGATGCCAGGCTGGATATTTTCTCATATAATAGATGTCTGGCCAGATATACAATGAGTCTGGCAAGACATCATGTGATTAACAAGAACAAAAATATATATCGCTATAATAATAGACTAGAAACAACATAGGAATAATAAAAATGAATTATGTAAAACTGACAGTTTTGATTATTTCTCAGTGGTACATGGATTTTATACCGAGTACAGACTATATTACCGTCCATTCGAAATCATCTATGTAATTTATGTCTGAGTTTCTATTCTATATACCAAAGGGAAGCAATAATAAATGACTTGGCATGATATGTACACATTATGGATGTACGATTGGACATAACATGGGTCTGACCGGACATCATTTGTGGATCAGAAGGGTAACAGACAAAAATATAAATATGCATAATAATCAGACTGAATATGATAAGTTAACAACGAAAGCAAAATGTAATAACAATAAAACAGTGATATGTCGAGGTATTTATACACATGGCCAGATGTTTTTATAACATTGTATGTCCGGCCGAAGATACTACGTCAAAAATTAAATAAAAAATACAGGAATAACAATTGAATATTAGGGTGCCCTCAGGTCATACCATAAGATGTGGTTGGCTCAGAAAGCACCTCCAAAAGTCGAATCGTTGTTAGGTTGCTTGCCGAATAAGGTGAACTCTAGAGACTTCGAATGACAGAGTTTTAGGATTTGGATTCCATATTTTAGGGTTTCGAAGTTTTAGAGTGCTCTAGATTCAAAAATTCGATCCTTTATAAAGAGTTTGGGCACCAATTTATATTGTCCAAACTACTAAAAAATGGAACGGGAAATCAAATCCCCTCACCGTCTCTAGTGATTTCCAATCAACAGCGTCAGCTACAACTCGATCTATTCTGAGGGGATATTTATTTCAAATATATGTCTGGCTGGACATTAATCATGTCCATGATTTCAGTAATTGAAAAACTGCACACTCATTGACAGCTTGATCTATGTCCGACCTGGAATTTATTTCAAATATATGTCTAGCCGGACATCAATAAGACTCATGATTCCTATGATTGAAAATCTAAATACTCACTAACAGATGTAATAAATCCGACAGAATTTAGGGTTTCAAGATATGTCCTGTCGGATTTTGTGGTGGTTGGATGGACATAGGTGATGTCCAGCCTAAGCTTGACTATTTTTCTAAATTTTCTGGAGTTTATTTCTCTTTTGGCATTTAACCATGCAACTTTCCAAACTTTCAAGTGATGCTCTTATACGAGACTCATCATCAGACTATGCATAAAAATACAATGTCAACAGTCACCCTCACTTTGGTAGGCTTGTGCAGTGTGTGACAGTGACAAGTATATCAAAGTCATGTATATATTTTTACTTATCTGATTTGTCGGGCGTCGCCAGACTTACCTGATTTGATAACAGTTCATTTTGTTGGTAGATTTGGCCATCGGGCACTCCAATGCTTCCATTGGTTGTAAGATATTTCGATCTATCGGGATTCATTCTCAGATGTGAAAGACCCGCACGTCATCAGACTTCATTCTCGGTTGTGAGAGTTTGATGGACCCGCAGGTCATCAGGCTTTATTCATGACTGTGATAGTTTTATGGACCCACAAGTCATCGAGCTTCATTCTCGGCTGTGATAGTTGATGGACCCACAGGTCATCGAGCTTCATTCCCGATTGAGGTAGTTTGATGGACATGCAGGTCATCGGGCTTCATTCTCAAGGTCTACTCCATTCCCAGAGTGTCTGATGTTTATCCTCATTCCTGAGGTCTACTCCATTCCCAGAGTTGTCTGATGTTTTTCCTCATTCCTGAGGTTTACTCCATTCTCAGAGTTTTCTGATCATCACCTTTATTTTTCATAGTTCTCTCATCATCTCTTAGCAAATCATCAATATAATGGGGAGAGTTGCAGAAGCGTCGAATCACGTTCCCACAATCTGACTTATTTCTATTGCTAAAAGTGCAAGACTGAGCAACCCATTACTTGAAACAACATCAACCTCTGCCTGAAGTAATCTGCTAGCAGAAAGAATCTTCTTAGTATAATATGAGGTTCTACTAACAAAGTCTTTATCCCTTAGAAGCTTATCTTCTCATTTGATCATGTTTGAGTCGATATACGAGTCTGGTATCAAAACATAACGATTTGAATTTTTCCTTTTGGACATGTCTGGTCGGATTTCAATCATGTCCGATCGGATAATTTCTTTCGTATATCCGACCAGACATCTCTTGGCGATATAAAATGGAAGGTCTCATATTTTTCTCTCATCGACACCAAATAACCTCTGTAAGAGTCAAAAGAAACTTTATCCAGCCAAAACTACCTCTGGTAATTTTTTTCTCAACAATCATTGAAAATGTTGTTCCCAAGTCTCTCGACGCCTGATCTCGCACCTGAAGACCCGCATTTTCAATTTGTGTCAACCCTGGAACGTGCCTCTAGTTGTCAAAAAGCCCATGGGGTAAAATACGGGGATCTCATCCCCATGCTCATGGCATTGGGGGATCACACTTGCTCTCAGATCGAACCGGTAAGCTCATTTTCCTCATCCTTTCATTCGCCCATATTCTGGATTTGATTTCAATATATGTTTGGCCAAATATTCTGTTATGTCTGGCCCCAATTTTCATGTCTGGCCTGTTTTTTTATCAATTGTCTAACCCATGTGGTCCATTTCCGGCCGGTATTTCCCAATATTCGGCCTTATATGTCTCATGTCCGGTCAGATTTACTTCGAATATCCGACCAGATATATTCTATGTCTGGTCAGACTTTGTTAAACACATAAATTGTCTGGCCACTCCAATATGTATAGTAGCTAATGTTTTGTTGTTACTCAATGATCTGCTAATTTTGATCCCATCTTTTGTAGCTTGACGCTTTACGTTTGAAAGTTAGCGGCAGTCCTGCCAGTGTCAGGAAATGGTATAATGAACTCTCTCCGGTCGTGTGAGCCAGGATTTCCAACATTGAGTTCAAACCCTTCATACTTTGTATCTCTACTCGAACCAAGAAGCATGACAAGAAGGGATTGTAGCCATTGGTAGAGAGGTGGATAGATATAACCCACACCTTTCATCTTCCTATCGAAGAGATGACTATCACTACATGGCGCTTGAAGTGACTTATTTTAATTTTAAGAGATTAATAATCAGTTGCATCCATATTATTTTTTACATTATATTTTGTTAACTCTATAGATGTACATCTCACCCATTCTTTTTATAGTTACATGTTCACTTTCGCAATTAGAGTTGGCCCAGTTACTAATCTTATTATACTTGCATCACACATTGGGTTATTAAGTCCAAAATTTAATTAATTGAGTTAGAATGTATTGAATATGTATAATTGGCAGAATTCGAGTGAAATCAGAATGAATTCGATCGATCCGGTAGGTTATGCTAGTTTTTGGTAGATTTCAATTTCACGTATGTCGGTATTTTGATGAACATAATGATATATATGAGTTATTTATGATGATATAATGATATTTAAATGATTTTGAAAAGGTCATGAGGGTTTAATATCCTTCTATAATGTTTTCAGAAACTTTTTCGAAAGATTTTTTGAAAACATGTAATTTTAGGATTTTAGCTAATTAGTTGACTTAGAATATAATGATATATTAAAAGTATTAGGATTATTTTGGGAGGAACAAGAAAGATCTGAAAGGTTATGGATGCATTCGTAACGTTTTCAGACTTTTCGAAGGATTTTCTGAATTTTGGCTAAAAATAGAATCCGATGCTATGAATATTTTGTATCTAATATTTTAAGATTAATGAAACTGAAATCGTTGAAAACAGACTTGATTTGGATGTTCTAGAGAGATCAAAAAATTTATGCTATTAAGTTAGTTTTTCCTTGATTTGATGTTATAACCGTCTATGTTATGTGTTACAAATAGTGGATGGGAAAGACTAGTTGTGAACCTCATGTAAGTACCTCATCATGGACTTTCCTCGAGTAAACATTATATTAGGTGGAGTATATATAGATACATGTATGTATTTATACAAATTAGTGTTGGGGTTTTGGGTAAAGGGCGCGGCGAAAGTGCAGTTTGGGCGAAATCGTAATTTTAAAACTTTTAAATTACCGAATAAATTATTCAATATCCAATATGAATAATTCATTCATGTTTCACCTAAACATATTTATTTGATATCAAATAACGACATAAATAGTTAAGAAACATCGAGAAACTGTTACGAAAAATATTTTTCCGCAAAATGGCATAAAACACGTTTTTGACCAAACCGACCACCCAATGCACATGAGGGCCGCCCATGTCAGCCCCAATAGTACTAGGCAGTTCATGGGCTACCCGAACAGTGACCAATTCACTGTTTGGGCAGCCGTCACCCCATTGGCTCAAATGTCACCCGGTAACGCCATTTTTCACCATTTTCACTTGTTTTAACTCCGAAATAGTTTCCGGCAATTGTTCTAATACCCAAAACACATCCAATACATTTATATAACATACTTTTCATCAAAAAAAATCACAGAATTTCCAGATCTGATTTGGTAAATAAAAATATCATTTTTCATGCTTTAAATCCAATTTTCTCAACATTAATCAAATCAACATTAACACCAACCAAAACCACCACCTATGAAGAACTCAAGAATAATTCTAGGAGCTACAAGAGTGGTCATAACACTCTAGAATGGCAAAAATTCATCAAATGACAAAATTGAACTAATATTACAATAATATCATTCAATCTAAATTCACACATGCATCTAGCCGCCAAATCCATCCTCCAAATCAAAAAGCCCCAAAATATAAGAAAGGAAGAAACTCTAGAACTATTCTAGATATTCAAGAACAAGAAACAAGCTTTCTAAGTTTAAGATTATTGAAATTTCCTCAAACTATTTCTTGATTTTCTTCACTTTCTTCATTGACTCTTCAAGAAAATTTTGGAGTTTTCTTTTGGTGAAGGTTTCGGCCATGGAGGTTCATTGAATGAGAAAACAAAATTTTCACACTTTAAATACCAAGCATAACCGACTTTGGAGTAGGGCATAAGGGCATTTTGGTCATTTTGTCACTTGTAATCAAATTAAATAATAATAACCCTTAAGTTGACAAATCAAATTTATAAACTTTAAGCTTAATAAAACCATGCCACATGTAACCAATAATAATCAAACATATTGCATAAAAATTATGTAATAATGATATAATTTAATTATTTAGATATTTAACATTTAAACATCTAAATAATTAATTAATGCGATTATTATTATATATGTATTTTTATTTACATTAAATAACAAATACATATACTAATGGCATGTGTCAAAATCTCATTTGAGAAATAATTAATATGTATCAAATTAAATTTTGTATCAAATACAAATACATATTAATTATTAATTGACCGAAATGCCCCATAATGCATGTATTTTTGTTTAACCGTTTAAACAATTCGAATTAACTCATTTAATCCGATGAAGTATTTGAAAACATTGAATGTCACTTCTTGGTCATGTACCCTAATGGTTGGTTCTCATTTTTGTACATCAATAATGGTTCGACCTGCAGCTAAGAATGGTCTCACGAGGATGATAGACACGTCTTCGTCTTCCTCCATGTCAATGATAATCAAATCTGCAGGGAAAATGGATTTGTCGACTTTAACCAATACATCTTCCACTACACCTCTCGGAAATGTGAGCGTTCTATTAGCAAGATGTAAAGAGACTGAGGTGGGCATTGCTTCTCCAATATGTAGTTTCCTGTAAATGGAAAAAACCATTAAGTTAACACTAGCACCTAAATCACACAAAGCCTTGTCGAAGTTATGTTCTCCTATGGTACAAGAGATAATGAAACTGCCAGGATCTTTCAACTTTGGGGGAAGCTTCCTCTGAATGATGGCGCTGCATTCTTCTGTCAATGCTATTGTCTCGTAATCTCCCAACCTTCATTTTCGTGACATAACTGGGCATTTGTTCCAACGCTTCTACAAATGGAATGTTGATATGCAACTTTTGAAGATCTCTTAGAATCGAGCAAACTACTTGTCTAGTTTATGTTTCTAGAGACGCTGTGGAAAAAGTGGAGGTGGAGTGAATCTTTCTCGATTATTTTCTTTTGCTTCTCTTTCCTCCATCTGTGGATCTGCTTCGCTCTTTTCTTTTAGAACTTCCTCAGTAGTTGCCTTGACTACAACATCTTTGTTGATCTCAATACCGCTTTTGAAAGTGATAATATGACATTGCTCATTCCCCATGTTCCTTGTATTTGGTTCTGTGTTGCTAGGAAAGGTACATTGCAGTCTATAACTCTGAGCAATGGCCAGTTGTTCTATTTGATTCTCCAGTGCCTTTATAGATGCTGATTGGCTTTGATTGAATGCTGCTTGGGCTTGAAACATAGCATCATATTTGGCTTCTTGATTTTTGAACATCTCTGCAAGCAATTCTTTTATTTCTGGTTTTTTTCATACTCCTGGCCTTTGTTTTGCTGTTGGAATCCGGGTGGTGGATTTTTATTTTGCCCTTAATTATTGCTCTTTATGAAATTGAGATTATTTCTCCACATTGGGTTGTAGGTATTGGAATATGGATGGTTTCCCGTCTGTTGAAATTGTTGACATAATTGACCGTCTCATCATATTGGTTTGCCTCTGGTGCTCCTCCATAAGGTGAACTTATGGCACCGATGATATTTACAACTTGCTGTTAGTGTCCTAGACATGTCAAGGATCTCTAAACAAGATTTTTGTGTGAATAAATGATAGGGAGTTACAGAATTCTCATATTGATCAGCTTTGAAATTTTCTAAAAACCTCCATGGATGTAGAAGCTCCAAGCTTGAAATTGAGTTCCAAACTCTTGGGTGAGTTTCCCTATCGCCTTTAGTTGACTCCTTTAAGTGCTAGCTTGAACAAAATTGAAAGAAAAATTTCTCCTCCAATGAGCATTATGTTCAGCTAAGAGAGAAAAAATGGGGGAGATAGTGAATATGATATGTTTCCAAAAACAATTACCAAAGATATATATTAACTTGGTAGGTGTGATGTGTAATAAATCCAATTTGCTTTTCGCCAACTACTTACATCACAAGTTGACAAGTGATGTGAGTTGTGGGTCCCACCAAATTAATTCCAAATCTAGTTGGCTTACACAACACACTTGGGGCTCGGTTCGTTTAATCCGACTAAACGAATTTTCCGTCGCTAAATAATTAAATCCAATTTAATTAAATAATAATGCCTCTCAAAATTATTACGAAAGTCCCTTACGAATTAATTCCAAATCCAATTTTAATTCCGTGTTAAAATCCAATTTCAATTAATATATCCAATATATTATTTTAGCCCAATTAAATAAATTAAATAGCAAAATCCATTTTAACTATTAAATTTATTTTACCGATTAATTCCAAATTAATCGAGTTCTCTCTTCTTCATGAATTAATCCCAGATTAATTCATGACGCGATTAATCCCAAATTAAATTTCTCTCTGTTAATTAATCCCAGATTAATTCTTGCCGTAATTAATCCCAGAGAAATTATCTCTCTCATAATTAATCCCAGATTAATTCTGTTCGAGTCAAATATCATCGGTGAATCTTTGGAAAGCGACCCAAGAGATCCCTTGATATGTTGGCAATAAATCCAGTCATCGGACTATCCGAACATGTGCGTACCCAGTACCAAGTTCTTACCGATTTACAAGACATGGTTGGCTTCTACCAAAGCACCGTGCCTACCCAATTCTCCAGAAATATATTCAACATGGAATATATATAATATGTATCAGACGTAGTATACAATGTATTGCGTATTACGATCCAGTATCAGAAGTCACATGCTAGGCCTGAGGCTGGAATTATGTCTGCCCCGTACGAAGCATATATCGGATCACAAGCAACTAGTCTATGTAATCGGATAATCATGACCTAGTCATACTATCCCGATAGCTGCAACATTTAAGAGTACTAGTTCTGTATCCCTGCGTGATCATCATCTCCAGATGACTGAAGTGATACTTCCATCTTGACATCACACCCAATACACAGTATACCCAGAAGAAACTTACACAGAACTTGTTAAAGCTCCGGATAACCAAAACCAAAGCGTACTTATTGTCGTAAGTATTAGCGATGCAAGTCTCAGGTTAAGACCACATACACCTACCCTGATTCGGATTCCCATAGACACATAGTCATACTACCAATAGGACTCCGATGGGTCTATCTAGAGTGAAGCTTTTCCCGGCCCAAAGGGTAACAGAACCTCCTATCACCCTTGCATAAGTATCCAATACTTAAATGTATGAGAACTATGTCGTTAAGCTTCCATAACGCGCACAAGTGTAATACTAGTCTATTCCGCATTATCAATGTCCAGTCTCGATAATACTACAACTACGGGTATTTAATGATTAAACCTTTCATGGATTAATATTGTCTCATATCTTATTAATCCGGTACTAATCATATGGACTTTTATTATTTATATATTCCAGTCATCCAATTTCAAAATGATAAAAGCGCAATTTCCTTTGTCACATAGTTAATTTGTACAAAAAATACCATGTCTTTTACAAATAGTGATGGTATGGGTCATAATTGTCCAACAATCCCCACTTGGCCTATAGCCAATCACTCAAGTGTCCAACACCTGAATTATGTATGGGTCGCTCATGCTTATGCTGAGATATCGCTTTCGCCAGCGGATATGCAAGGTTATCATCTGATGTGATTTTTCGATCTTCACATCGCCATGATGTATGATCTCTCGAATCAGATGAAACCATCGAAGTACATACTTGGATCATTGATGAGACCGTAATTCCTTAGCCTGTACTGTAGCCCAGTTCAGCTGCTAACAGAACTACTCCTAATCCAATTAGGAATTTTATAGATCCAAAATGCTTCTTTTGCTGCCTCAGCCGTAGCAATATGTTCCGCTTTTGTTGTTTAATCGGCAACAATATCTTGCTTGGAAGATTTCCAGCTCACTGTTCCGTTGTTCAAACAAAATATGACCCTTATTGCGACTTATAGTCGTCTTTATCAGTTTGGAAACTTGCATCGGTGAATCCAGTCACCTCAAGTTCTCTATCTCCATAAACTAAGAAAGCATCCTTTGTTCGTCTATGATACTAAAAGATGTTCTTAACATCAATCCAGTGACCATCACTGGATCGGCCAGATTGTGACTACATATGCTCAAAGCGTATGAGACACCAGGTCGCGTACATATTATGGCATGCATGATCGATCCGACTGCTTAAGCGAATGAGATCTGATTCATTGAATCTCTATCATCTTGAGTTTTAGGACACATGTCCTTAGATAGAGAGACACCATGTTATACTGGAAGCAGTCTCTTCTAGGACTGATCCATGTTTAATCTCTTCAACACTGTCAATGTATGAGTTCTCAGAGAGTGCCAATAACTTTTAGATCTATCCTAGTAGATCCTTATTCATAGAATAAAGGTTGCCTCTCCCAAGAATTTCATGGAGAATTTTAATGAAAGCCAAGCTTTCACCAATTTTAATATGGGAATGTCATTGCTAAGAAGCAATACATCATCAATGTATAGGACAATCATTGTCAGTGTACTCCCACTAACCTTCTTATATACACAAGAATCATTATCGTTTTGAATGAAACCATATACCATTATGATCTCATCAAAACATTGGTTCCAAGAACGCGATGCTTGCTTCAATCCATAAATGGATCGATTTAACTTGCAAACCTTGTTTGCATGTTTTGGCACGACAAAACCGTCAGGTTGTTAGATATGAACATCCTCCAAAATATTTCCGTTAAGGAAAAAGGTTTTCAAGTCCATCTTCCATATTTCATAATCGAAATATGTAGCTTTAGCAAGCATTATCCGAATGGAATAAATCATGGCAACGGGTAAAAGGTTTCATCTTAATCAACACCATGTTGATGATGATACCCTTTTGACCGGTGCAAACACACGCGTAAATCTCAAACGTACGTATCGTTCAAGTAGTATAAAAATATCGATCCCACGAGGACTTAATTCCTACTGTTGTTATTAATTGTTGAATCTATTTATTTACAAATATCTAATTAAAGGGAGAATGGAATTGATTGCTTGATTGATTTGGTTGATTATAGATTTGCTAAATAAATAAATAAAAAGATAAAAGAAAATACTAAGGGAAATAAAAGATACAAAGATCTAAGGTTGTGATTTCTTTTAATATCATTTTAAAGATGAAGTGGTTATCTTAAAGTTGGGTAATATATTGATTTATTAACCTGGAACACTAAATTATGTGTAAGCCTCTGTCGATGGTCAGACACAAATACCCAGTTTAACCCAATTGAACCATATGTCTATGTCAACCAAATTATCTGGATTCATTAAGTTTAAGTTCCAATTATGGCTACCCCCGCCCGACAGGTATATTCCTATCCTGTAAGGAAATCTATTAAATGGTTATCTATCCTCAAGGAAGATCGTGGGCTATTAAGTCTAAGGCTGAAACCTAAAATCCCTATGTCTAGTTCATTTTAGATTTACCACATCAATCTTATTGATGATCAGACAACAAGAAGCATTAAGCTTAAGACTTAATATACATGGAATCCATTTCGGACTTATGATACTTTGTTATAATTAGGGAGTCGATACCTTGTATCACTTCCCTCATACGTAGTCAGTTGGTATACCTCTATAAGATAGACATCTTTATGAGGTGATATCAGAAATCATACCCCAAGTTATTTTCTGACTCTCTCCGACATACGCGGTTCTTGTGTATATGAAGATTAATGGTAATAGTTTCATCCTTGATGAACTATTTATGTTCCATTAGGATTCGGTGCCTTGAACAGTATTACTCCGATTTTCATCGAGTTTTACTATCCTTCCACTTACCACTGCATATCGGTATTCCTCTCAGAAAAAAAAACCGCATGGTGAGCAACAATCTAATTGTTCTCTAGTGAGTTGTATAAGTACAACACTTATGGTATCCATAGGATAACCTACAATTGGCAGTTATCCAATTTGAGTTTTAGTTTGGTATCATCTGAACATATGCCAAGCATACCCAAATTCTCAGGAATGTGAAACCCAGTTTCTTTCCCGTTCATATCTAATATGATATCTGTCAAACAGATTTTAACGGAACCTTATTCTAAATAAGTTCTTACATTGTTTAAAGCTTATCCGTTGAAGGAAATGGTAGCTTAGAGCGACTCATGATTATCCTTAATCATGTCTAACATAATTCGGTTTATCGTGGTTCGGACACACCGTCACTTTGACGTGTTCTGGAAGGAGTCCTCATTGAAAGAATACTATACTCTTTCAAGTGTGTGAGAAACTTACTGCTTAAGTATTTTCCATTAGGGTCTTACCGTGACGGTATAATACTTTAGCTGATCTGTTTGTCTACTTCGGGTCGAAACTCTAAAAGTTTCCGATTTGTGTTCTTCAAAAGAAACACATAACCATAACGTGATGCCACATCCGTTAAGGTCACGAAATATTCATATCCACTTCTAGCCTAGCTAGACATGGACCCACTTACTTCACTATGAATAGGGCTAACAGATCGGTGGCACTATCACTATTACCAAGTAATGGTGTTTTAGGTACTTTACTTAATAGACTAGATTCGTAGACTTTATTTGAATAGTCAAATCAGTCCTAGTACCCACTCTTCAAAAGTGTGGATATACGAGTCTTGTTTAACTGTGTCCCAGACAACAATGCCACAAACAAGTCTCTTCTGATCAAATCAATATGAGCTATTTGTTTGTCATGTTATATGTTTGAGATTTATTTATATTCAAAATATAAACACTGTTATTCACATCCAATGTGTTTATCTCAATATCATCTTTATATAATAAAACATTTTAGTGTTCTAGAATATAAAGGTAAATCCGCAACGGATAAAACACTTGATATAGAGATAATGTTTCTAGTCAAACTAGTTCCATTATAACAATTTCCAAATTTAAGTACGCACCCGAAAGTGGTTCCTAAATATAAGTATCTACTGTTAAAACAGCGACAGTGTCCCGTTTCCTATCCGTAGATTAATCTTGACCGAAGTCAGTATCCTGCTCAAAGCAGATTCTGAACATCAATACATATATTTATGTACCATACTAAATATTTAAAATCCAATTTTAATATTAGTAATGAACATAGTATGACAAATATATTTAAAGTCAGAGCCTTGCCCTTTCTTTAATTCCTTCATGTCTTCCATTTCCAAACGACAGTCACTTTGGGATATGTCCTATATCTTCCCTGAAGATAATAGTGATTTTTCCTTTACCCTTTTCAATATTTCAGAAGCCTTTGGTTTTTAGAATACTGAAGTAAAGTACACCTTGCGCTACTTGCCTAATTGCAAAGTTTGACTTTATCTCATTGAGAATAGTCATTAATTCTCCAAGAATTATTAATTACAATTTAGTACTTCTAAAATCTAAACATAGATTTATGAAGATCCTTCAATTTCTTCATCATACTTTAAGGATCTAATCCTTAGTTCTGATTAGGAAATTAAGGAGTCTACTGCGACAAGTTTAATGAATTAAGTACTTAAGTTATCATTACATAATTCTTCCAAAGATTATGCTCTACTATTTGCTTAACTCCAGGTTTAGGCATAATAGGTTATTTTATCAAATAAAGTAACTTATTATTTTCTAGGATCATCCTGAAATTTATTCCCAATTTGAAAATTAAACCATTTAAAACATTTTAATCAAAGATTATATTTTAAATGTCCAACTTTCAATTTTAGTCCAACTATTTAATCAATTATTTTAGGTACTATTTATTATAATGATTACAATAGTCCAACTATTTAATAAACTATAATTTTAATTCAATTATATTGATTACTATAATCCAATAATAAAATCAACTATTCATTGAATTAGTTTGAATATAGTCCAACTATACAAATTAAAACAACTTTAAATATTAGTCCAACTAATACTTTTAATTTATTTGACGAGTGATATTTGTTTGAGCGCGTTTGGCGAGTAATTAAACGAATATTGCAAATTCAACTCTTGCCTCCCACTATTTTTCGGCGAGCCTCTAACCCTCTGTCGAGTACTCGGGAAACTGTGTTTCCTAGTGGGCTAGGATCCTGTTAAATGTCACACAATCTCGACTTTGGCCAACAAATTGTATGATAATTAACTAGGTAGATCTCTAAGATCAATTGGATCAAATCCAATTCCTAGATCCAGTAGGTGGACATCCAAGTCTGAAACATATATCCCATATATGCCTATATATCCAATATATACCCTAACATTTTTCCTCTGAATCAACTAAGCATTGGCTTTGGCACAACAAACCTAGTGATCCCAGTCAAGTGTGACCCATTGACCATGGAAAGCTTCGTAATCAATGTCGAGCGACAAGAAGGGGTCTTGACTTTGGCCAACAAACCACAACTTGGACAAGACACCGATATGGAACAAAACTCTCGTGATTCAAACACATCTTCAACGGACAAAAGGCTTGACTTTGGCCAACAACCCAATGCCAGTCTCAGATCTTGAGTAAGAATCACTCAATGGAAGGAAAAATGCTTGATATTATTTGAGGGTTTTTCGCGTGCAAATTGGCAACCAATTTATTATCTTTGTTAAGGTCTCATCATCATACACCCTTAAACATGCATTCTAAACACATAATAAAGCGAGTATGAAAATAAATAATAATGATATGCCGAAGGATACTTAACACATTGATCCTAGATCAAATCTCTCCCTTTCTTCTGTCATGCTAGCACTTGTATTACTTCTACCCGTTACACTACACTTCTGAAGAAACCTCATTTACATTGAGGGGAATAGGTGAGAAGAGAATACAAAGAATATGGAGGTAATAAGGCTGGACACGCAGGTCTAATTTAATAAATCAAATTTATTACAACAATTTCCAATATTGCCCCACCCAACTAATATCCATCCGATATACATTATTCATTCATCACAACCATGTATTCACACAAGCATGTTATCAATCAATCTAATCAAATTAATTAATCTGATAATTAGTGATCATCCAATGTTCAAACAAAGATTTGATTTTTTGTGCGAGTCAAACTGGTTTTGCGAATAAGTACTCAAAGTACAAATTCTCGAATTAAATTAAACTACAAAATTAAATCCAATTCAATTTGTATTTAATACTAATTCACTATTTAATTCCAAATTAAATATTACACTTTATTAATAACCTTTTACGACTTAAATTCCAAATTTAATCGTTATGGGTCTCAAAACCCGATTAACATCCAACGTCAATTTAATTCAAGTCCAATGGGCTTTTAATTAATTTATTTAAGGCATGGGCTTCGGCAACCAAAGCCCAATCAAGGAGTAACCCCATAAGCCTAGAAATCAATTTCGGCCCATTAGGCCCAATTAAACTTTAAAGGTTCATTAGTCGCATTTGGGCTTTATGGATGCGGTTTTGGGCCCAATTGGATCCAATCCAATTTGCCTAAACCTAACTTTGTACAACAAAGCCCAATAAGTCCATTTACAACATTACAAGCCCAAATCCAATTCAAGCCCAATTAATTAAATCATAAAGTCCAATTTCATAATCTAATTAATTCTAAAGTGTATTACATGATTAATTAACCAAATCAATATTTCTAAAACACGATTTTTTCCAATTAATCATGCTTTTCATCATCATTACATGTCCAACACATTTTGAAAAATCAAACCCAATTCATGCTTCTTCAAGTATCGGCCAAGGGAGTTTATTTTGTCCAAATCAAATCCAATTCAATTGAATCAAATGCAACATTAAATCAACATCCCTAAATGATTTCAAACACATCCAATGTCCAAAAATCAAAAAATCCAAGACTTTAGGGCATCCTTCAAATTCGGCCAAGCCATAATTTTTGGGGAAATTTGATCCAATCGCAATTTCAACAAATTGATCCAATCAATCTTAAATTAAACATGTATTAAGCATATCAAATCATTCAATTTCATTAAACATGCTCAAAATCAAGTTTACCCAATTTTAAGCCCTAAATATTTTCATGCTCAAACCTTGGCTCTTAATGCCATTTTTGGTTTCTAATTAGGTCCCAAGATCAATATAAGCACGAAAATGACATGTGAATACATCAACGGAGGTATCAGAATACTCACATGATCGGTTGAGATGATTTGGTGAAGAACAAAAACTGAAATCCTGCCCTCCAAAAACGCCACTGCTGTGCATATTTTCTGCCTCCAAAAATCAGATTTTGATCCAACATTTGAAGCTCCAAGCTTCGTCGTTTGATTCCCGGCTCGTGGGTGGGTTTCCCTATCACCTTCGTATAACTCTTGGAAGTGTGCTAGCACTTGGGTTTTGCCACAAAACCCATGAATTTTCCTCCATGGCTCACGCCATTTTGGACAGTGAGCAGCCCCTTGGGCGTCACTTTTGGGAGAGAAAAAGAAGAAAATAAGATGAAGAGAAAGTGTTAGGTTTGTTACAAAAGTGTAAAATATTTACTTTATATATTTTCCAAAATATATAAATGTTTTACCATTTAATTTTCCTTTCAAAAAGTCAAAATAAATTAAATGTAATAACCTTGAGTGTTCCACACTCCAACATCAATGTCCATCAAGTCATATCAAGTCAATCAAGTTGTCAAGTCACATCACTCAAAGTGACAAGTGATTTGACGCTTGAAGTGATTAGCGATTTGACGCTTGATGCGACTAATTATTTGACGCTTGATGCGACTAATTATTTGACGCTTGATGTGACAAGTGATTTGACGCTTGAAGTGATTAGTGATTTGACTCGAATTCGAAATGTGAATGCGCTCGCAATCACTCTCGGGCTCGGGTTCACTAATTCCTATTTAGCAAATTTTCCGTTGCGTCGTAATTAAATGATTACGCCTAGTGAAATCACTATTCACGTCGCTAACGAATTAATTCTAAATTAACTCGTTCGCCCGAATTAAAATCCAATTTTAATTCCTCGTCAAAATCCAATTTCGTTTAATATATCGAATATATTAATTTACCCGATTAATTCTAAATTAGTCGTTCTCTCTCTTTAGACGATATTTTATCCCAGATAAAATATCTCCGTAATTAATCCCAGATTAATTTAAAGTGCGAGTCATACGTCATCGGTGAATCATTGGGAAGCGACCCATGAGATCCTTGGATATGTTGGCAGTAAATAAGGTCGTCGGACTATTCGAACACGTAAGTACCAAGTACTACGTTTTACCAATTTTCAAGACAAGGTTGGATTCTAGCAAAGCGTCATGCCTACCCAATTCTCCGGAAATATCTTTATAGGAATATAAAGATCTATATCAGACGTAGTATACATAGTATCGTGTATGTCGATCCAGTATCGGACTGTCACGTGCTAGGCCTGGGGCTGGAGCTGTGTCTGCCCCGTACGAAGCACATGTCGGATGTCTGGTAACTAGTGTCTATAATCGGATATATATGACCTAGTCATAATATCCCGATGGCTGCATCACTTAAGAGTACTAATATCGTATCCTCGTGACATCATCTCCACTATGACTGGAGTGATACTTCCGTCTTGACATCACACCCAATACTCTACGATTCTCAATATACCCAGCATTGGCGTACACAGAACCGGTTAAAGCCCTGAACGACCGCAACTAGAGTATATCGATTGTCGCAAGTATTAGCGGTGCAAGTCTCAGGTTAAGACCAAATACACCTACCTTATTTCAGACTTCCATAGACACATAGTCATACTACCAATGGAATTCCGAGGGAGTCTATCCAGAGCGAAGCTGTTTCCTGTACCATCGGTAAAACAAAACCTCCTATTACACTTGCATGAGTATCCTATACCCAAATATATGAAAACTATGTCGTTGTGCCCTCACAAATGCGCACAAGAATAATACTAGTCTTTTACGTATTTATCGATGTCCAATCTCGATAATACTCTGACTATGGATATTTAATGATTTATCCTTTGTGGACTGATACTGTCTCATATCATTCTCCGTCCAGGAACAAATCATAGGGACCTCTCATCATTTATACATCTAGGTGATCTAATCACAAATGATAAGAGTGCAATCTCCTTTGTCACATACTTAATTTGTACAACAACACCGAGATCTGTACAAATAGTGATGCTATGGGTCATAATTGTCCAACAGTCCAGTCTCGATAATACTACGACTAAGGATATTTAAGGATTAAACCTTTCGTGGATTGATACTGTCTCATATCTTATTAATCCGAAACTAATCATAAGAACTTTTATCATTTATATATTCAAGTAATCTAATTACAAAATGATAAAGTAGCAATTTCCTTTGTCACATAGTTAATTTGTACAAAAACCACAATATCTTTTACAAATAGTGATGTTATGGGTTATAATTGTCCAAAAATCTCCCACTTGGCCTATAGCCAATCACTCAAGTATCTAACACCTAAACTATGCACATGTCGCTCAAAATTTTGCTGAGGAATAACCTTCGTCAACGGATCTGCAATGTTGCCATCTGATGCGACCTTCTCGATCTTCACATCGCCACGATGTATGATCTCATGAATCAGATGGAAACGTAAAAGTACATGCTTGGATCGTTGTTAGGACCACAGTTCCTTAGCCTGCGTTATAGCCCCGTTATTGTCACAATACGAAGGAACGGGCTCAGCTTCTAACGGAACTACTCCTAATCCAATTAGGAATTTACTGATCCAAACTACCTATTTTTCTGCCTCAGCTGCAGCAATGTATTCCGCTTCTGTTGTTGAATCAGCAACAGTCTCTTGCTCGGAAGACTTCCAGCTCACTAATCCGTTGTTCAAACAAAATATATACCTGGATTACGACGTACAGTCGTCTTTATTGGTTTGGAAACTTGCATTGGTAAACCCAGTGAACATCACCTGGATCGGCCTAATTGCGACTACACATGCTCAAAGCATACGAGACATCAAGTCGCGTACATATCATGGCATACATGATCGATCTGACTGCAGAAACGAACGAGATCCGACTCATATTGTCTCTCTCATCTTGAGTTTTAGGACACATGTCCTTAGATAGAGTGACGCCATGTGACACTGACAACAGTCCCCTCTTAGAGTGATCCATGTTGAATCTCTTCAACACTTTGCCAATGTATGTGCTCTGGGAGAGTCCAAGCAGCTTTCTAGATCTATCCCGGTAGATCTTTATTCCCAGAATAAATGCTGCATCTCTCAGATCTTTCATGGAGAATTTTAATGAAAGCAAAGCTTTCACCGATTGTAGCATGGGAATGTCATTGCCAATAACCAATACATCATCAACGTAAAGGACAATGAATGTTAGAGTGCTCCTACTAACCATCTTATATACACAACGTTCATCCTCATTTTGAATGAAATCATATTCATATATGATCTCATCAAAATATTGGTTCCAAAAACGCGATGCTCTTCAATCCATAAATGGATCGATTTAACTTGCAAACCTTATTTGCATGTTTTGGTACGATAAAACTATCAGGTTGTTGCATATAAACATCCTCCAAAAGGTTTCCATTAAGGAAAGAGGTTTTGACGTCCATATGCCATATTTCATAATCGAAATATGCAGCAATAGCAAGCATTATCCGAATAGATTTAATCATGGCAACATGTGATAAAGTTTCGTCGTAATCGACACCATGTCGTTGATGATACCCTTTCACTACAAGCCTAGCTTTGTACGTTTTTATGTTGCCATCCATGTCAGTCTTCTTCTTGATGACCCATTTACAACCAATAGGTTTTACGCCTTTGGTGCATCAACAATTGTCCAAACTTGGTTGGTATACATGGAATCCATTTCGGACTTCATGGCTTCTTTCCATAAAGCGGAGTCGATATCTTTTATCGCTTCCTCATACGTATTCGGCTCATTATCCTCAATAAGATTAATATCTATGTGAGGTGAGATCAGAAACCCATACATCTCAGGTTGTTTTCTGACTCTCTCCGACCTATGCGATTCTTATGTATTAGACTATTGTGGTACAGTCTCATCCCGGATGAACTGTTCATGTTCTTGTAAGGAATCGGTGCCAGGAACAGTATCGCTCCGATCTTCATCGAGTTCTACTTTCCTCCCACTTACCACTGCATTTAGGAATTCCTATTCGAGGAAAAGCACATGTAGAGCAACAAATACCTTGTTCTCTTGTGGTGGTAGAAGTAATATCCTTTGGTTTCCCTATGATAACCTATAAATAAGCACTTATCCAATTTGAGTTCTAGTTTGGTACCATCCAAACGTTTAACGTATGCCCAACATCCCCAAATCTTCAGGAATGAGAAACCCGGTTTCTTTCTTGTCTATATTTCATATCCACCTCTAGCCTGGCTAGACATGGGCCCTCATATGTCACTATGAACAAGGGCTAACAGTTCGGTGGCACGTGCACCTTTACCGCTAAAAGGTGTTTTAGGCATTTTGCATAATAAACAAGATTCACAGACGTCATATAAATTTGGATCAAATCCGTCCAGGTATCCACTCTTCGAAAGTATGGATATACGAGCCTTTTGTTTGTCATGTTACATGTTTTAGATTGATTTATATTCAAGATATAAAGACCATTATTAACATCAGCACTGCATATCTAAAAATCATTTTTATAAACAAAACACCTTATGTTTCTGAATACAAAAGTATACCCACATTGGGTTAAACAAGATACAGATATAATGATTCTAGTCAAACTAGGTACATAATAACAGTTTGATAAATTAAGTACATGCCCCGATGGCAGTTCCAAATTGTAGGTCCGAACAACCAAAATGACGACTTTAGTCCCTTTTCCAACTCGGAGGTCGATCTCTCATGAAGCCAATCTCCTGAAGCCGGAGCCTTGCCCGCCTTCACTTCCTTCATGTGAGCCTTGTACTCATGGCATTCACGCTTCCAGTGACCTCGTTTGCCACACTGTAGGCAGACATCTTGGGATTTGTCTTTTGCCTTCCCAGAAGACTTTTATGATTTGGCCTTGCCCTTTCTTTTCTTCTTCTTCTTCACGCTTATAGTAGCCTTTGGCCAACCCTTGGCAGACTGAGATGTCAAAGATAAGTGCACCTCGCGCTTTTTTCCCTTTAAAAAATCTTTTTCTGCTTCTTGCAGCATTGCCATCAACTCTCCAAGAGTATGATCTTGGTTCATCATATTGTAGTTCATGATAAACCCGCTCCAGCTATCAAGAAGAGACTGTAAGATCAAATCTATGGAGGTCTCAGCCTCGGAGACTATGCCTAGTTGTCCCAGCTGTTTGATGTCAGTAATCATCTATGACACATGGTGCTCGACAGATGTACCCTATGACATTCGAGAGCGAAAGAGCTTCTTCTGGAATTCATACCTCTGTGATCTAAGGTTAGATCGGTGAAGGTCCTTCAATTTCAACATCATATTATAGGGATCTGATCCCTTGTTCTGGCGACGAAATTGAGGGGTCATTGCATCGAGAATGACAGATTGAGCAGTTGAGTTGCCATCTCTATGAGTCTTCCAAAGCTCAGGCTCAAGCAGCTGCTCAATTCCGGGCTTAGGCCCGAGAGGTCTCTCTATCATATAGAGCATCTTCTCGGCCCCCAGGAAAATCCTGAGGTTCATATCCCAGTCAGGAAAGTTTGCACCATTAAAGACATTTTCGCCCATGATAATTTCCCTAACGTTGATCTTTCCGGCCATTTTAATTGCAATAGTCTAACTATTCAATTAACAATTTTGGGTACAGTCCAATTGTTACAAGAAAATAATAAAAATATTAGTCCAACTAATATAAATATATAACGACGAAAATAATTTGAAAGCGCGTATTTGGCAAGTTTTTGAACGAAATTACAAATTCAATACTGGCCTCCCACTAATTTTCGGCGAGCCTCTAACCCTCTGTTGAGTACTCGGTAAACCTAGTTTCCTAGTGGGCTAGGATCCCGTTAAATAACACACAACCTTGATTTTGACCAACAAGTTGTATGATATTTAACTAGGTAGAACTTTAAGATCAATTGGACCTCCAAGTCCGAAACATATATACAATATATATGCCAATATATCCAATATATTTCCTAACCTTTTCCTATGAATCAACTAAGCCTTGGCTTTGGCTCAAGAAGCTTACTGATTCCAGTTAAGCGGGACCAATTGACAGTAGGAAAGCTTCGTAATCCACGTCGATGAACAAGAAGTGACCTTGACTTTGGCCAACAAGTCACAACTTGCCCAAGACATGTGATATGGAACAAAGCTTTCGTGGTTCAAACATATCCGCGATGGACATTGATCTTGACTTTGGCCAACAAACTAATGCCAATCTTGGATCTTGAGAGAGAACCACTCAATGGAAAGAATTCGCTTAATATTTGTTTGAGGATTTTTCGCGTAAATTGGCAACCAATTTATTATCTTTGATTAGGTCTCATCATACACCCTTAAGCATGCATTCTAAAAGCATAATAAGACGCGAAATAAATGATAACGATATGCGGATGAATATTTAACAAATTTTTTCTAGAACAAATCTCTCTCTTTCCTCTCCCTGGCTAGCACTATTCTAACTTCTATCCAATTACATAATACAATAAAGAAACCTCATTAACATTGAGGAGAATTGGTGAGAAGAGAAGTACAAAGAGTCAAGAGATATAAGGCTAGACACACAGGTCCAATTTAATAAATTCTAAATTTATTATAACAATTTCCAAATTTGCCCTCACCCTTCTAATATCCATCTGATATACATTATTCATACAATACATCCATGTATTCACACAAAGCATGTTATTCAATCAATCTAATCTAATTAATTAATCTTTGAATTAATGACCATCCAATGTTCAAACAACGATTTGATTTGCGCGAGTCCAACTCGTTTAAGAATAAGTACTCAAAGTGAGTATTCTTGAATTATATAAAACTACAATTTTAAATCCAATTTAATTTGTATTCAATACTAATTCTAATTTAATTCCAAATTAAATAATTACACTTATATTTGTGCCTTTTAGACTTAGATTCTAAATCCAATCTAAATGGGTCTCAAAGGCCCAATTAACATCCAATGTTAATTTAATTAAAGTCCAATGGGCTTTTAATTAATTCTTAAGGCATGGACATTGGCAACCAAAGCCCAATAAGGAATCACCCTTTGCCATAATATTAATTTTGGCCCATTAGGCCCAATTATTCTAATTGGACTTTATGGTATGGTTTTAGGCCCAATTTCGATCCAATCCAATTGTCCTAAACCAACTTGGCCCAACCAAGCGCATTAAGCCCAAATACAACAATATTAGCCCAATTTAAAATTAAAGGCTTATTATAATTAATACAAAATTCCAAATCTCACATTAATTTTAATTAAAGTGTATTAGCCATAATTAATTAGTTAAATTAATATTTCCAAAACACCAATTTATCGAATTAATCATGTTTTAATTAATCAACTTATGTCTAGCACAAATTGAAGTTAAATCAATCAATTTCATGCTTCTTCACTCACGACAATATGCGTAATTTTATATCCAATTTTTATTTCAATCTAATTAAATCAACAATCAATATACTCATCATGCTTTAAACACATCCAATGATCTAAAATCAAAAATCACCATGAGTTATTCAATATGGTGTATTCGGCCAAGCTATAAATTTTAGGAAAAATGGATCCAATTAATTTTTCTCAAATCTAATCATGCATAACTCTAAGTTATCATAATCTAAGCATAATCAAACAATCGATTTGGAAAAATCAAGCTCCAAGCAAAAATACCCAAATTAAAGTATATAAACCCTAAAACAAATCATGCTTAAAATTGGCTCATGATACCATTGTTGGGTTCCTAGAATATGCCAAGGATCTTCCAAGTCATGATTCGTGTGAATACTAAAAGAAGTTGCGGAAAAACTTGCATTGCTCGGTTGGATGGATGTATGAAGTTCAAAACTTTTTGTGTTGTTGAAGAGCTCCAAGCTTCTCATTGTGTTCCAAACTCTTGGGAATAGTTTCCCTAACACATTGGTTGACTCCTTGAATGTGCTAGCAAGAAGCAATTTTGAAGTAAAACTTCAAAGATGGAGAGAGGAAGTTCACGGCACAAGAGGGAGAGAGGAGATAAATTTTTTTTATCTTGTATTTGATTTCTAAAATCTAATCCATTTAACAAAATCCAATTAGGTATATGTCATTCCAAATGAAATAAAATAATCAAAGTGTGTTGGTTGGTGTTGGTGTGTAAAACAAGCCATCCAAGATTTAATTTAATCATCAACCACTTCCATCACTAGTCAAACTAGTTGATGTAAGTTAAGTGGGTCCCACCACTTGTAAATTCCGAATTTAAGTCGAACAACCCAACACGCAACTTCGCTCGGGCCCGGGTTCGTTTAATTCCGAATTAACGAATTTGTTGTTGCAATAATATAATCAAAGTCGCTTACGAATTAATTCTAAATTAATTCGTTCGCCCGAATTAAAATTCAATTTTAATTCCACGTTGAAATCTAATGTCAATTAATATATTGAATATATTATTTAATCGATTAATTCCAAATTAATCGTTCTCTCTCTTCTTTGCGAATTTTATCCCAGATAAATTCTTACCGTAATTAATCCCAGATTAATTTTCTTTCTCTTCTAATTAATCCCAGATTAATTCTGTTCGAGTCAAACGTCATCGGTGAATCTTTGGGAACCGACCCATGAGATTCCTGGATATGTTGGCAGTAAATCTGGTCATCAGACTATCCGAATACGTTCGTACCCCGTACCACATTCTTATCGATTTACAAGACAAGGTTGACTTCTAGCAAAGCATCGTGCCTACCCAATTCTCCAGAAATATTCTTTTAAGGAATACATAATCTATACCAGGCGTAGTATACTAAGTATTGCATATTTGGATCCAGTATCGGAAGTCACATGCTAGGCCTGGGGCTGGAATTGTGTCTGCCCCGTACGAAACATATATCGGATCACTAGCATCTAGTCTCTTTAATCGGATAATCATGACCTTGTCATATTATCCCGATAGTTGCAACATAATAGAGTACCAGTTCTGTATCCCTGCGTGATCATCATCTCCATATGACTGAAGTGATACTTCCATCTTGACATCACACCCAATACACTACGATTCATAATAAACCCAGAAGAGGAGTACACAGAACCTGTTAAAGCCCCGGACGACCAAAACCAAAGCGTATTGATTGTCGCAAGTATTAGCGATGCAAGTCACAGGTTAAGACCAAATACACCTACCCTGATTCGGATTCCCATAGACACATAGTCATACTACCAATGGGATTCTGATGGGTCAATTCAGAGCGAAGCTGTTTCCGTACCATCGGTAAATAGAACCTCCTATTACACTTGCTTGAGTATCCAATACCCAAATATATAAGAACTATGTCTTTACGCTTCCATAACGTGCACAAGTGTAGCACTAGTCTATTCCACATTATCGATGTCCAGTCTCGATAATACTACGACTATGGATATTTAATGATTATACCTTTCGTGGATTGATACTGTCTCATATCTTATTAATCCGAAACTAATCTTAAGGACTTTTATCATTTATATATTCAAGTAATCTAATTACAAAATGATAAAAAAATAATTTTCTTTATCACATAGTTAATTTGTACAAAAACCACAATGTCTTTTACAAATAGTGATGTTATGGGTCATAATTGTCCAACATTCTCCACCACGGTCCGACCGTAATGTTTTAATGTTTTTACCGGTCTATTTTTCTACTTCGTTTCGAAACTCTTTGAATTTCTCAAAAGTTTCTGACTTGTGTCTCATAACATACACATAACCGTAACGCGATGCATCATCCGTAAAGGTTGCGAAATATTCATAGCCACCTCTAACCTTGCTAGACATGGGCCCACATACGTCACTATGAACGAGGGCTAATAGTTCGATGGCACAAACACTTTTACCGCTAAAAGGTGTTTTAGGCATTTTGCCTAATAAATAAGATTCGCAGACGTCATATGAATTAGGATCAAATTCATCCAAGTATCCACTCTTTGAAAGCGTGGATATACGAGTCTTGTTAATGTGTCCCAGATGACAATGCCATAGATAAGTTTCATCTATTTTACTCATTTTGAGCCTTTTGTTTGTCATGTTATATGTTTGAAATTCATTTATATTCAAAATATAAAGACCATTATTAGGATCAGCTGGACATATCTCAAAATCATCTTTATAAACAAAACACCCAGTGTTTCGGAATACAAAAGTATACCTGCATTGGGTCAAATAAGATATAAAGATAATGTTTCTAGTCAAACTAGGTACATAATAACAGTCTGATAAAGTAAGTACATGCCCCGAGGGCAGTTCCAAAATATAGGTTCCTACAGCCAAAATAGCGACTCTGGTCCCATTTCTAACTCGTAGGTCAATCTCGCCTGAAGCCAGTCTCTTGCTAATCTGCAGATCCTGCATATCAGTACATATATGAGTACCACATCCAGAATCAAAAATCCAATATTTAAAACTAGAAGTAGACATGTTTATTTCAATAACAAACATATATGAAGCCTGAGTCTTGCCTACCTTCACTTCTTCATGTGCGCCTTGTACTCACGACAGTCACGCTTCCAGTGACCCTGTTTTCCACACTGTGGGTAGACATCTTGGGATTTGTCTTTTGCCTTCCCAGAAGATTTTGATGATTTGGCCTTGCCCTTTCTTTTCTTCTTCTTCACACCTCTAGAAGCCTTCGGCCAAGCCTTGGCCTTCTGAGAAGTCGAAGTGAAATGCGCCTCACGCTTCTTGTTGGAGTTTACTAAGGTCCCAAGGATCCATAAACAAGAATGAAACATAAGTGAATACAATGAGTGAGTTGCGGAATACTCACATCGAGCGGTTGAGCGATGCGAGAGGCAACAAAAACTCAGTTTCTGCTCACTGTGAACTGCTCGGCAGTGGCTGAATTTGGCCTCCATGATTCGGTTTCATCTTCAAGTTCTTGAGCTCCAAGCTTCGTCAAACGATTCCCGGCTCATGGGTGGACTTCCATATCACCTTCACATGTCTCTCGGAGTGCTAGCTCTGTTGATTTTTACCACAAAAAGCAAGCACTTTGCTTCCCTATTTCTTCAAACTCTCGGCAGTTCACTGCCTAACCAGAAGAAGAAAATGAGCCCTTGTGGGCGTGAGTGAGGAAGAGAATGGAGAGAGAGGAGAGTTGTTTTGTTACTTGAAAAATGGTTAATGATTTTCCAAAAATCATATATAGAAATTTCACTCAAAAAGTCAACAAATGACAAGCTTTAAAACTCCCAACAACTCCCATCAAGTCACATCTATCAATCAAGTAGTCAAGTCACATCACTCAAAGTGACAAGTGATTTGACGCTTGATGCGACTAATGATTTGACGCTTGATTTGACTTGCGTGTCGCACTCGAATTCGAAATGCGAATGCGCTCACAAAAAATCCCGGGCTCGAGTTCGCTAATTCCAAATTAACGAATTTTCCATTGCGACGTAATTAAATGATTACGCCTAGCGAAGTCACTATTCACATCGCTAACGAATTAATTCTAAATTAACTTGTTCGCCCGAATTAAAATCTAATTTTAATTCCGCGTCGAAATCCAATTTCGTTTAATATATCAAATATATTAATTAATCGATTAATTCCAAATTAATCGTTATCTCTCTTTAAATGATATTTTATCCCAGATAAAATATCTCCGCAATTAATCCCAGATTAATTTTCTCTCTCATCTTATTAATCCCAAATTAATTAAAAGTGCGAGTCATACATCATCGGTGAATCTTCGGGAAGCGACCCATGAGATCCCCTGATATGTTGTCAGTAAATACGGTCGTCGGACTATCCGATTTACAAGACAAGGTTGGCTTCTAGCAAAGCGCCATGCCTACCCAATTCTCCAGAAATATCCTTACAGGAATAAAAGATCTATATCAGGCGTAGTATACGTAGTATTGCGTATTTCTGTCCAGTATCAGATGATCACATGCGAGGCCTGGGGCTGGTACAGTGTCTGCCCCGTACGAAGCATATATCGGATTACGAGCAACTTGTATTTTTAATATCGGATAATCATGACCAAGTAATATTATCCCGACGGTTGCAACCTTTTTAGACAGCCAGTTTTGTATCACTGCGCGATCATCAACTCCATATGACTCGAGTGACATTTCCGTCTTGACATCACACCCAACACACTACGATTCTCAATGTACCCAGCATAGGCATACACAGAACCTGTTAAAGCCCTGGATGACCTTAACCAAAGTATATTGATTGTCGCAAGTATTAGCGGTGCAAGTCTCATGTTAAGACCAAATACACCTACCCCTGATTTCGGACTTCCATAGACACATAGTCATACTACTAATGGAATTCCGAGGGGGTCTATCCAGAGCGAAGCTGTTTCCCGTACCATCGGTAAAAAAACAACCTCCTATTACACTTGCATGAGTATCCTATACCAAAATATATGAGAACTATGTCGTTGTGCCCTCGCAACGCGCACAAGTGTAATACTAGTCTTTTACGTATTTATCGATGTACAATCTCGATAATACTCTGACTAGGGATATTTAATGATTTATCCTTCGTGGATTGATACTGTCTCATATCATTCTCCATCCAGGAACAAATCATAGGGACCTCCTATCATTTATACATCTAGGTGATCTAATCACAAATGATAAGAGTGCAATCTCCTTTGTCACATAGTTAATTTGTACAACAACACCATGATCTGTACAAATAGTGACGCTATGGGTCATAATTGTCCAACAATCTCCCACTTGGCCTATATCCAGTCACTTGAGTGTCTTACACCCGAACTATGTACAGTTGGCTAAAACTACTGAGAAAAGACTTTTGTCAGTGGATTTGCATGATTATCGTCTGATGCGATTTATACGATCATCACATTGCCACGATGTATGATCCCAACAATCAGATGAATATCGAAGTATGTATCTGGATCGTTGATGACACCATTAATTCTTTAACCTATGATCAAGCCTAGCTCAGCTGCTAACAGAATTATATCTAATATAATTAGATTTTGTTTATCGACCCAGAAGGCTTTTATTGCCGCTTCAGCTGCAGCAATAACCCACATTTGTTGTTTATTCAGTAACAGTATCTTGCTTGGAAGATTTCCAGCTCACTGTTCCGTTATTCAAACTGTATAGTACCGTTTACGACTTTTAGTCGTCTAATTCGTTTAAGAAACTTGCTACAGTGATCGCAGTCACTTCAAGTTCTCCATCTCCATAGTTTAAGACAGCATCCTTAGATCTCTAAGATACTAACAGATGTTCTTAACATTAATCCCGTGACTATCACTTGGATTGGCCCGATTGTGAATCCTTATGCTAAAAGCGTATGAGACACCAGGTCGCGTATATTTTACAATGTACGATTTCTCGGAGATTATTCGAAAGCCAAGCTTTCGCCGATAGTTATATGGGAATATTATTTCCAAGAAATGACATATTATCATTATTTATATAGGACATCTACCGTCAGTGCACTCTCACTAACCCTCTTATATACACAAGAATCAATTTTGTTTTGAATTAAATCATAAACCATTATGATTACATCAAAACGATTATTCCAAGAACCTATACTTGCTTCAATCCAAACATGGATCGAATAACCCGCAAACCTTGTTTGCTAGTTTTGGTACGAAAAAACCGACAGGATGTTTTAAATATCCTCCAAAAGGTTTCCTTTTCAGGAAAGCGATTTTCCCGTAAAGCTATCAAATTTCATAAATGAAACACGCAGCTTTAGCAAGCATTATCCAAATGGATTTACCGTGGCAACATGTAAAAGGTTGAATCGTAATCAACACAATGTTGATAACGATACCTTTCCGCTAAAAGCGTAGCTTTATACGTTGGTATGTTGCCATCCATGTATGTCTTCCTTGAAGACTTATATAGTACCAATATGCACATTGCCTTGTGGTACATCAACTAGTATCCAAACTTGTTGATATACATGGAATCCAATTCGGACTCATGAAACTTTGTCATAATAGGGAGTCGATACCTTGTATCACTTCCTCATACGTAGTCAGTTGGTATACCTCAAAAGATTGACATCTTTACGAGGTGAGATCAGAAACCCATACTTATGTTGTTTTCTAACTCTCTCTGACCTACACGTTTTTTATGTATTCAAAGATTATGGTATATTTTCATCCTTGATGAACTATTTATGTTCCATTAGGAATCGGTGCCATGAATAGTATCACTCCGATTTTCATCGAGTTTTACTATCCTCCCACTTACCACTGCATATCGGTATTCCTCTTAGGAAAACCGCATGGTGAGCAACAATATAATTGTTCTCTTGTGAGTTGTATAAGTACAATACTTTGGTATCCCTAGGATAACCTACAATTGGCACTTATCCAATTTGGGTTTTAGTTTGGTATCATCCAAACATATGCCCAGCATTCCCAAATGTTCAGGAATGAGAAACCCGGTTTCTTTCCCGTTCATATCTAATATGATATCTGTCAAACAGATTTTTATGGAACCTTATTCAAAATAAGTTCTTGCACTGTTTAAAGCTTATCCGTTGAAGGAAATGGTAGCTCAGAGTGACTCATGATTAACCTTCTCATGTCCAACAAAATTCGGTTACTCCTTCGGACACACCGTCAAATTGACGTGTTCCGGGAGGAGTCCTCATTTGAAAGAATAATATACTCTTTCAAGTATTAGAAACTTATTTCTTAAGTATTTTCCATTACGGTCTTACCGTGACGATATAATACTATAGCCGATCTGTTTGTCTATTCCGTGTCGAAACTTTAAAAGTTTCCGATTTGTGTTCCAAAAGAAGCACATAACCATAACGGGATGCCACATCCGTAAAGGTCACGAAATATTCATATCCACCTCTAGCCTAGCTAGACATGGGCCCACTTGCTTCACTATGAATTAGGGCTAACAGATCTGTGGCATTTACATTTTTACCAAGTAAAGGTGTTTTAGGCACTTTGCCCAATAAACTAGATTCGTAGACTTTATTTGATTGAATCAAATCAGTCCTAGTACCCACTCTTCAAAAGTGTGGATATACGAGTCTTGTTTAATTGTGTCCCAGACAACAATACCACGACTAAGTTTCTCCTGATCAAATCAGTTTGAGATATTTGTTTGTCATGTTTATGTTTTTTAGATTTATTTATATTCAAAATATAAACTCTGTTATTCACATCTAATGTGTTTATCTCAATATCATCTTTATATAATAAAACACTTTAGTGTTCTAGAATATAAAGGTTCACCGTAGCGGGTCAAACACTGATATAGAGATAATGTTTCTAGTCAAACTAGTTACATTATAACATTTTCTAAATTTAGGTACACACCTGAAGATAGTTCCTAAACTTAGGTATCTACGGTTAAAACAATGACTTTTGTCCCGTTTCCAATTCGCAAATAAATCTCAATTGAAGTCAGTATCCTGCTCATAGCAGATTCTGAACATCAATATATATTTATGTACCACACTAAGTATTTAAATCTAATTTTAATACTAGTAGTGAACATAATGTTGACAAACATATTTGAAGTCAGAGCCTTGCCCGTTCTTTAATTCCTTCATGTCTGCTTTGTCCAAATGGCAGTCACGCTTCCGCGATCCCGTTTGCCACAATTTAGGCAACATTTTGGGATATGTCCTTTATCTTTCTAGAAGATTATAATGATTTTGCATTTGTCCTTTTCAATACTCCAGAAGCTTTTGGCCATGCCTTGGCCTTCTAGAATATCAAAGTAAGGTGCGCCTTGCGCCACTTGCCTATTGCAAACTCTGACTTTATCTCCTTGAGAATAGTCATTAATTCTCCAAGAGTTATTAATTCCAATTTAGTAATTCTAAAATCTAAATATAGATTTATGAAGATCCTTCAATTTCTTTATCATACTTTGAGGATCTAATCCTTAGTTCTGATTCAGAAATTAAGGAGTCTACTGCGACAAGCTTAATGGATTAAGCACTTAAGTTATCATTACATGATCTTCCAAAGATCATGCTCTACTATTTGCTTAACTACGGGCTTTAGGCTTAATATGTTATTTTATCAAACAACGTAACTTATTATTTTCTAGGACCATCCTGAAATTTTTATTCCCAATTTGAAAATTAAATCATTTAAATACATTTTCCTAGGATTATGTTTTAAATGTCAATCTTTCAATTTCTATCTTGATTCTAATAGTCAAACTATTTAATCAACGATTTATGTACTATTTATTATAATGATTACAATAGTCCAACTATTTAATCAACTATAATTTAATAGATTAAAATCAATTATATTGATTACTATAATCCAATTATAAAATCAACTATAAATGAATAGTTTGAATACAGTCCAACTGTTTATAAAAACAACGATTTAAATATTAGTCCAACTAACATTTAATTTAAATGACTAATGATATTTGCGATTGAGCGCGTATGACAAGTAATTAAACGAATATTGCAAATTCAATTCTTGCCTCCCACTATTTTTCGGCGAGCCTCTAACCCTCTGTCGAGTACTCGGGAAACCGTGTTTCCTAGCGGGCTAGAATCCCGTTAAATATCACACAATCTTGACTTTGGCCAACAAATTATATGATAATTAACTAGGTAGATCTCTAAGATCAATTGGATCCAATCCAATTCCTAGATCCAGTAGGGGGCATCCAAGTCCGAACATATATCTTATATATGCCAATACATCCAATGTATTACCTAACCTTTTTCTTCTGAATCAACTAAGCCTTGGCTTTGGCACAACAAACTTAGTGATCCCAGTCAAGCACGACCCATTGACCATGGAAAGCTTCGTAATCAATGTCGATGGACAAGAAGTGGTCTTGACTTTGGCAAACAAACCACAACTTGGACAAGACACTAATATGGAACAAAGCTCTCGTGATTCAAACACATCCTCGACGGACAAAGGCCTTGACTTTGGCCAACAAACCAATGCCAGTCTCGGATCTTGAGTGAGAATCACTCAATGGAAGGAAAAATGCTTAATATTTTGCGAGGGTTTTTCGCGTGTAAATTGGCAACCAATTTATTATCTTTGTTAAGGTCTCATCATTATACGCCCTTAAACATGCATTCTAAACACATAATAAAGCGTATATGAATAAAGTAATAATGATATGCGGATGGATACTTTATACAATGATCCTAGATCAATCTCTCCATTTCTCTCTCCCGCTAGCACAAATATTTCTTCTACCCATTACACTACACTTCTAAAGAAACCTCATTTACATTGAGGGGAATAGGTGAGAAGAGAAAACAAAGAATAAGGAGGTAATAAGGCTGGACACGCAGGTCCAATTAATAAATTCTAAATTTATTACAACAATTTTTAAAATTGCCCCACCCATCTAATATCCATCCGATATACATTATTCATGCATCGCAACCATGTATTCACACAAGCATGTTATCAATCAATCTAATCAAATTAATTAATCTGATAATTAGTGATCATCCAATGTTCAAACAACGATTTGATTTTGCTCGAGTCAAACTCGTTTTGCAAATAAGTACTCAAAGTAAGAATTCTCGAATTAAATTAAACTACACAATTAAATCCAATTCAATTTGTATTTAATACTAATTCATTTATTTAATTCCAAATTAAATACTACACTTTATTTAACGAACCTTTACGACTTAAATTCCAAATTTAATCGTTTCGGGTCTCAAAGCCCGATTAACGTCCAACGTCAATTTAATTAAAGTCCAATGGGCTTTTAATTAATTTCTCAAGGCGTGGAATTTTGGTCAACTCGGGTCAAACCGATAACCAAAGTCCAATCCGGGAAATACCCCATAAGCCCAGAAATCAATCTTGGCCCATTAGGCCCAATTAAACTTTAAAGGTCCAATTGTCGTATTTGGGCTTTATGGAAGCGGTTTTGGGCCCAATTGGATCCAATCCAGTTTACCTTAACCCAACTTGGTACAACCAAGCCCAATAAGCCCAATAACAACTTTCAAGCCCAATTTCACAAAATAGGCCCAAATCAATTAAATCACAAAAACCCAATTTCACAATTTAATTAATTCTAAAGTGTATTGCATAATTAATCACAAAAATCAATATTTCCAAATCATCAATTTATACAACTAATCATGCTTTTCAACATCAAATAGTGTCCAACACAATTTCATCAAAAATCAAACTCATTCATGCTTCTATCATTCTCGGCAATTTGGGGATTTAACGTCTGATTCGGTTTCAATCCAATTAATTCCACAATAGACATTAAATCATATTCCCGAATTATTTCCAACACATCCAATGATCAAAAATCAAAAAATTCCAAGACAATATAGAACTCAACCATTCGGCCAACACAACAATTTGGGGAAAAAATGATCCAATCACAATTTCTTGAAATTAATCAAATCAATCTTCAATTCAACATCAATTAAGCATATTCAATCAAACAATTTAATTAATTTATGCTCAAAATCAATTTACCCAAATTTTAACCCTAAGTCATATTTCATGCTTTTCCTTGCTCATGATACCATTGTTGGAGTTTACTAAGGTCTCGAGGATCCATAAAAAAAAGCATGAAACATAAGTGAATACAACGAGGGAGTTGCGGAATACTCATATCGAGCGGTTGAGCGACGCGAGAGGCAACAAAAACTCAGTTTCTGCTCACTGTGAACTGCTCGGCAGTGGCTGAATTTGGCCTCCATGATTCAGCTTCATCTTCAAGTTCTTGAGCTCCAAGCTTCGTCAAACGATTCCGGCTCAAGGGTGGACTTCCCTATCACCTTCGAATGTCTCTCGGAGTGCTAGCTCTCTTGATTTTTGCCACAAAAACCAAGCACTTTGCTTCCCTATTTCTTCAAACTCTCGGCAGTTCACTGCCTAACCAGAAGAAGAAAATGAGCCCTTGTGGGCGTGAGTGAGGATGAGAATGGAGGGAGAGAAGAGTTGTTTTGTTACATAAAAAATGGTTAATGATTTTCCAAAAATCATATATACAAATTTCTCTCAAAAAGTCAACAAATGACAAGCTTTAAAAGCTCCCAACAACTCCTATCAAGTCATATCTATCAATCAAGTTGTCAAGTCACATAACTCAAAGTGACAAGTGATTTGACGTTTGATGCGACTAATGATTTGACGCTTGATTTGACTTGCATGTCGCACTCGAATTCGAAATGCGAATCCGCTCGCAAATAATCTCGGGCTCGAGTTCGCTAATTCCAAATTAACGAATTTTCCGTTGCGACGTAATTAAATGATTACGCCTAGCGAAGTCACTATTCACGTCGCTAATGAATTAATTCTAAATTAACTCGTTCACCCGAATTAAAATCTAATTTTAATTCCGCGTCGAAATCCAATTTCGTTTAATATATCAAATATATTAATTAATCGATTAATTCCAAATTAATCGTTATCTCTCTTTAAATGATATTTTATCCCAGATAAAATATCTCCGCAATTAATCCCAGATTAATTTTCTCTCTCATCTTATTAATCCCAGATTAATTAAAAGTGCGAGTCATACGTCATCTGTGAATCTTCAGGAAGCGACCCATGAGATCCCTGGTTATGTTGGCAGAAAATACGGTCGTCGGACTATCCGAACACGTAAGTACCTAGTACTACGTTTGTAACGATTTACAAGACCAGGTTGGCTTCTAGCAAAGTGTCATGCCTACCCAATTCTCCAGAAATATCCTTACAGGAATAAAGGATCTATATCAGGCGTAGTATACGTAGTATTGCGTATTTCTATCCGGTATCAGATGATCACATGCGAGGCCTGGGGCTGGTACAGTGTCTGCCCCGTACGAAGCATATATCGGATTACGAATAACTAGTCTCTTTAATATTGGATAATCATGACCAAGTCATATTATCCCGACGGTTGCAACCTTTTTAGAGAACCAGTTTTGTATCCATGCGCGATCATTAACTCCATATGACTGGAGTGACACTTCCGTCTTGACATCACACCCAACACACTACGATTCTCAATATACCCAGCATAGGCGTACACAGAACCTTTTAAAGCCCTGGACGACCGCAACCAAAGTATATTGATTGTCGCAAGTATTAGTGGTGCAAGTCTCAGGTTAAGACCAAATACACCTACCCTGATTTCGGACTTCCATAGACACTTAGTCATACTACCAATGGAATTCCGAGGGGGTCTATCCAGAGCGAAGCTGTTTCCCATACCATCGGTAAAACACAACCTCCTATTACACTTGCATGATTATCCTATACCCAAATATATGAGAACTATACCGTTGTGCCCTCACAACGATCACAAGTGTAATACTAGTCTTTTACATATTTATCAATGTCCAATCTCGACAATGCTCTGACTAGGGATATTTAATGATTTATCCTTCGTGGATTGATACTGTCTCATATAATTCTCAATCCAGGAACAAATCATAGGGACCTCATATCATTTATACATTAAGGTGATCTAATCACAAATGATAAGAGTACAATCTTCTTTGTCACATAGTTAATTTGTACAACAACACCATGATCTGTACAAATAGTGATGCTATGGGTCATAATTGTTCAACACTTCTTGTCATTCAGAAGCTCTGGCTCTGCCTCTTTCAGCATCGCCATCAACTATCCAAGATTCTTCTCTAGGTTTATCATATTGTAGTTCATGATGAACCCGCCCCAGCAGTCAGGCAGAGAATGTAAGATCAAATCTATGGAAGTCTCAGCCTCAAAGGTTATGCCCAGCTGACCTAGCTGTTCGATGTCAGCATTCATCTGTGACACATAGTGCTCGACAAATGTACCCTCTGACATTAGAGAGTGATAGCGCTTCTTCCTTAATTCATACTTCTGAAATTTAAGGTTAGATCTATAAAGGTTCTTCAATTTCAACATCATGTTGTAGGGATCCAATCCTTTGTTTTGACGATGAAATTGAAGGGTCATTGTGACAAACATCACATACTGAGTAGTTGAGTTGTCATCACTGTGAGTCTTCCAAAGCTCATAATCAACAACCCGCTCATGTCCAGGCTCAGGCCCGAGAGGTCTGTCTATTACATAGAGAAACTTATCGGCTCCTACTCTAACGATAATCTTTCCAGTCATCTTGATTGCAATAGTCTAACTATTCAATCAATGATATCCGGTATAATCAAATGTAATGATTACTATAGTCCAACTATATAATAAACTACAAATGAAGTTATGGTACAGTCCAACTATTCAAAGAAAACAATAAAATATTAGTCCAACTAATATAAATATATAACGATAAAAAATTAAGTGCGCATTTAGCAAGTATTAAACGAAATTGCAAATTTAATACTAGCCTCCCACTATTTTTCGGCTAGCCTCTAACCCTCTGTTGAGTACTCGGGAAACCCAGTTTCCTAGTGGGCTAAGATCCCGTTAAATAACACACAACCTTGACTTTGGCCAACAAGTTGTATGAAACTTAACTAGGTAGATCTCTAAGATCAATTGGATCCCATCAAATTCTTAGATTCAGTAGGTGGACCTCCAAGTCCAAATATATATCCAATATATATATCCTAACCTTTTTTCCTCTGAATCAATTAAGCCATGGCTTTGGCTCAACAAGCTTAATGATTCCAATTAAGCGCGACCAATTGACAGTGGGAAAGCTTTCTAATCCACATCGATGTAATAAAGTGACCTTGACTTTGGCTAAAAAGTCACAACTGCCCAAGACATGCGATATATAATAAAGCCTTCGTGGTTCAAACACATCCGCGATAGACAATGATCTTGACTTTGGCCAACAAATCAAAGCCAATCTTGGATATTGAGAGAGAACCACCAATTTATTATCTTTGATTAGGTCTCATCATACACCCTTAAGCATGTATTCTAAAAGCATAATAAGGCGTGAAATAAATGATAACGATATGCGGATGGATATTTAACAAATTATTTCTAGAACAAATCTCTCTCTTTCCTCTCCCCGGCTAGCACTATTCTAATTTCTATCCAATTACATAATACAATAAAGAAACCTCATTAACATTGAAGGGAATTGGTGAGAAGAGAAGTACAAAGAGTCAGGAGATATAAGGCTGGACACGCAGGTCCAATTTAATAAATTCTAAATTTATTACAACAATTTCCAAAATTGACCTCACCCTTCTAATATCCATCCGATATACATTATTCATACAATACATCCATGTATTCACACAAAGCATGTTATTCAATCAATCTAATCCAATTAATTAATCTTTGAATTAATGACCATCCTATGTTCAAACAACGATTTGATTTGCGCGAGTCCAACTCGTTTAAGAATAAGTACTCAAAGTGCGTATTCTTGAATTATATAAAACTACAATTTTAAATCCAATTTAATTTGTATTCAATACTAATTCTAATTTAATTCCAAATTAAATAATTACACTTATTTTAGTGCCTTTTAGACTTAGATTCTAAATCTAATCTAAATTGGTCTCAAAGGCCCAATTAGTATCCAATACTATTTTAATTAAAGTCCAATGGGCTTTCAATTAATTCTTAAGGCATGGGCTTTGGCCAATATGGATCCAATCCAAGATGCCAATGCCTAATAAAGAATCACCATTTTGCCAAAAATCAATTTAGGCCCATTAGGCTCAATTAAATTATTAAAGGCCAAAAGTCATATTTGGACTTTATGGAAATGGTTTTGGGCCCAATAACGCAATTGTCCAAAACCAAACTTGGCCCAACCAAGCCCATCAAGCCCAAATACGACAAATTAGCTCAATCCAATTTAAAGACTAATATTTATTAATATAATATTCCAAATATCATATTAATTTTAATTAAAGTGTAATTACCATAATTAATTAATTAAACTAATATTTCTAAAACATCAATTTAAACTAATTAATCGTGCTTTAATTATCCAATTCATGTCCAACACAATTGAAGCAAAATCATCAATCACTACATGCTCAATCTCACGGCAATATCATGAAATAACATTCAATTTCGATTTCAATCCAATTAAACCAACAATTAATATTCATTTCATTCTTTAAACTCATCCAATAGTCTAAAATCAAAAAATCACCATGAGAAGTCTAGGGTTACATATTCGGCCAATAGAAGGATTTTAGGGAAAATTAATCTAATCAAATTTTCTAAAATCCTATGATGCTCAAATCCAATTCATCATCATCAATACACAACCAAACAACCAATTTTGAGAAAATCATACTCCAAACACAAAATCCCCAAATAAAGTCTATAAATCCTAAACTCAAATCATGCTTATAAAAGGTTCCTGATACCATTGTTAGTGTCCTAGACATGACCAAGGTCTCTAAGTCATGATTTTATGTGTGAATGATCAAGAAAGTTATGGAAAAACTTACATTGATCGGATGTAGGATTTCAAAAATTTGTATGTTTGATGAAACTCCAAGATTTTTTGAATGAATCCAACCCAAGGATGACGTTCCCTATCACCTTAATCAAATCTTGATGTGCTAGTAAGAAGGAAAATTTGAAGAAAAATTTTCCCTTGGAGAAGTGAAGCTCTTGGCCAAGCCAAGAAAAGAGAGAGAGAGAGAAAAGGTTTTCAACTTGTTACAAATGTTGATGTGTTTTCTTTGTATTTTGTTTTCAAAAAACCTAATACCAAAGTCAACTTGCAAAAGTGTATATGCTTTTCCAAAAAGCAAAAGCAAAATGTGTTGGAGGGAAAAATCATTAAATGCTCCCAACAACTTCTATCACTCATATAGACATTTGTTGTAAGTTGGTGGGCCCCACCATTAAATTCAAAATTCAAGTTGGCTTGCTCAACAAACTTTGGGCTCAGGTTCGTTTAATCCGATTAAACGAATTTTTCGTCGTGACGTAATTAAATCCAATTTAATTAAATAATAATACCTAGCAAAATTATTACGAAAGTTGCTTGCGAATTAATTCCAAATTAATTTGTTCGCCCGAATTAAAATCCAATTTTAATTACGCATTGAAATCTGATTTTAATTAATATATCCAATATATTATTTAATCAATTATTTTCTAATTAATCGCGTTCTCTTTTCTATTCAAATTTTATCCCAGATAAATTCTTGCCGCAATTAATCCCAGATTAATTTTCTCTCTCATAATTAATCCTAGATGAATTTTGTTCGAGTCAAATGTCATTGGTGAATCTTTGGGAAGCGACCCAAGAGATCCCTGGATATGTTCGCAGTAAATCCGGTTCTCAAACTATCCGACATATGTATACCGCGTACCACGTTCTCACCGATTTACATGACTGGTTGGCTTCTAGCAAAGCACCATGCCTACCAAATTCTCCAGAAATATTCAACGAAGAATATATAATCTATATCAGGCATAGTTTACAATGTATTGCTTATTATGATCCAGTATCGGATGTCACATGCTAGGCCTGGGGCTGGAATTGTGTCTGCCCCGTAAGAAGCATATATCGGATCACTAGCAACTAGTCTCTTTAATCGGATAATCATGACCCAGTCATACTGTCCCGATAGCTGCAGCATATTAGAGTACTAGTTTTGTATCCATGCGTGATCATCTTCTCCATATGACTGAAGTGATACTTCCATCTTGACATCACACCCAATACACTACGATTCTCAGTAAACCTAGAAGAGGCGTACACAGAACCTGTTAAATCCCCGGATGACCAAAACCAAAGTGTACTGATTATCGCAAGTCTCAGCGATGCAAGTCTCAGGTTAAGACCACATACACCTACCCTGATTCAGATTCCTATAGACACATAGTCATACTACCAATGGGATTCCGAGGGGTCTATCCAGAGCGAGCTGTTCCCGGTCCAACGGCTAACAGAACCTTCTATCACACTGGCATAAATATCATATACTTAAATATACGAGAACTATGCCTTTAAGCTTCCATAATGCGCACAAGTGTAATACTAGTCTATTCCGCATTATCGATGTCCAGTCTCGATAATACTACGACTATGGATATTTAATGATTAAACCGTTCGTGGATTAATACTGTCTCATATCTTATTAATCGTGAACTAATCATAGGACTTTTATCATTTATATATATTCAAGTAATCCAATTACAAAATGATAAAATAGTAATTTCCTTTGTCACATAGTTATTTTGTACAAAAACCACAATGTTTTTTACAAATAGTGATGCTATGGGTCATAATTGTCCAACAAAATGGACCTGACCACCTTGATTTCAATTTTCCAGGGAAAAGTTTCAACCTTGAATTGTATAACAAAACTTGCTGCCTTGGTTCCAGTTGTCTGTGCACTATTTTTCGATCATGCCATTTCTTGGTCTTTTCTTTATACATTTTTGCATTCTCATAAGCCTGTAGGAAAAATTCCTCAAATTTATTGAGTTGGTGGAGCCGGTTTTATCCTGCTGCTTGTAGATCAAGATTTAAGTTCTTCAGTGCCCAGTACGCCTTATGTTCAAGCTCAACTGGTAGATGACACGCTTTCCCAAACACCATTCGATATGGGGACATTCCAATGGGTGTCTTATAAGCTGTCTGGTAGACCCATAATGCGTCATCTAATTTTGTAGACCAGTCCCTCCTTGTTGATCTAACGGTTCTCTCCAAGATTCTTTTGATCTCCCCGTTTGAAACTTCAACCTGTCCATTTGACTATGGATGGTACGCAGGGAAACTTTATGAGTAACTATGTATTTGGATATGAGTACATCGAAGTATTTGTTGTAAAAATGTATGCCTCCATCACTGATAATCACCCGAGGTGTTCCAAAGCGAGTGAAAATATTATTTTTAAGGAATTTTATCACCACTTTTGAATCATTGGATGGCAGTGCAATTACTTTAACCCATCTGGTGCTACTATGATGGGGGCATAAACCAGCTTCCGTTTCAAGATTTCAAAAGCTTCATGGAATTCTTTGGTGAAGTTGAAAGGCACATCTTTCTCTAGAAGATTGCACAGAGGTTTAGCAATCTTTGAGAAGTCTTTGCTAAATCTCCTGTAAAAGCCTGCATGTCCGAGAAAACTCCGAATTCCTTTAACTGATGTTGGTCGAGGTAGTTTTTCATTTGTTTCAATCTTTGCTTTGTCTACCTCGATTCCCTTTTGTGAGATCCGATGTCCCAGGATAATGCCTTCCTGCACCATGAAGTGGCATTTCTCCCAGTTGAGTACCAGATTGGTATCTTCGCACCTTTGTAATACATGTTCCAGTTTTTGCAAGCAGTGGTCGAAAGAATCTCCAAACACAAAGAAATCATCCATGAAAACCTCCATACTTTGTTCCAGCATATCTAAGAAGATGGCCATCATGCAACGTTGAAATATGGCAGGAGCATTACATAGTCCAAATGGCATCCTTCGGAAAGCAAAAGTACTATACAGACATGTAAAATTGGTTTTCTCCTGATCTTCCGTGGTGATGGAAATCTAATTATACCCCGAGTATCCGTCCAGAAAATAATAGAATTCATGTCCCGCCAGCTTGTCCAGTATTTGGTCAATGAATGGCAGTAGAAAATTATCTTTCCTAGTTGTTTTGTTCAGCTTTCGGTAGTCCATGCATACTCTCCATCCAGTCACCGTTCTTGTTGGAATCAGCTCATTTTTTTCATTTGTAACTACAGTTATTCCTCATTTCTTTGGCACACACTGCATAGGACTCACCCACATGCTGTAAAAGATGGGGTAGATAATGCCAGCATTTAACCATTTGATGATTTCTTTCTTCATGACCTCTTTCATGATTGGATTTAGTCTCCGTTGATTCTCCGCTATGGGTTTGTACTCGTCGTTCATCAGAATTTTATGCATGCAAAATTATGGACTAATGCCTCGAATGTCTGCTATAGTCTAACCAATGTCTTTCTTGTGCTCTCGTAACACTCTCAGCAAATTTTCTTTTTGCTCCAATGTTAGCGAAGAAGAAATAATCACAGGTAATTCAGAAGAGTTTCCTAAGAATGGATACCTGAGATGGATCCAAAGTAGCTTTAGCTCCAACTGCGGTAGTTCTTCAATCGAGGGCTTGATTCGGTCCTTCTTCGGTAGTTTTAGACTTTCCACACGTGGTGTCGTTTTGAAGCGGATGGGCTTGTCAAGGTAGTTGATACATTCCAGAATTTCTTCATCTAGCTCGATCTCAGTCATGTTAGTGATGCAAGCTTCAAGTTTATCTGTGGGAAGTGGCATTGCATCAGTATCCTGGATGATACTATCAACCACATCAATTCTGAAACATTCCTCCTCCTTATCACTCGGTAATTTCATGGCTTTTAAAACATTGATGGTAACTTCTTGGTCCTACACTTTCATGGTTAGTTCTCCTTTTTGTACATCAATAATAGTTCGACCTGTAGCCAAAAATGGTCTTCCGAGGATGATAGGTACATCTTTGTCTTCTTCCATGTCAAGGATAATGAAATCTGCTGGGAGAATAAGTTTGTCGACTTTGACCAGCACATCTTAAACTACTCCTCTCGGAAATACAAACGTTCTATCAGCAATTTGTAGAGAGATTGAGGTGGGCATTGCTTCTCCAATTTGAAGTTTCTTGTAAATCGAAAAAAGCATCAAATTAACACTTGCACCTAAATCACATAAAGCTTTACCGATGTAATGTTCTCCAATAGTGCATGAGACAGTAAAATTGCCAGGATTTTTCAACTTCGGGAGAAGTTTCCTCTGAATGATGGTGCTGCATTCTTCTGTCAATGCTACTGTCTCGTAATCTCTCAATCTCCGCTTTCGTGAAAGAATGTCTTTCATGAATTTGACTTAGCTCG
>SKCR01046827.1:0-54979 GCA_019454045.1 Zanthoxylum bungeanum | reverse complement strand
CTATTAATCCTTCTTGGAAGTTTGTTTTTCAATAAGGTGTTGTTCATTTTGGAAGAATTTGGGTATGTTGGAACCCCTCGGATATGGATGTTATTGTTATTCGGTCATCTCCTCAAGCTATTCATTTTCGTGTTGCTCATGTTTCTTCTGCTTGGAGTTGTATGGTAACAGTGGTTTATGGAGAATGTAGTTATGAGAAGCGTCGAGAACTTTGGGCTGACTTGGTTGATAGTGGTTGTTAGTTTGACACCTCTCTGTTAGTAATGGGGGATTTTAATGCGATTTTCGATCATTCTGAGCATCATGGTGGCAGTTTGGATTGGCTTTCTTGGAAGGATGAGTTGGGTTTGTGTTTGGGCCGGGCTGGTTTGGCAGATGTTCAGTTTTCAGGTTGTAGGTATACTTGGCCTAATAAACAGATTGATTCTCCTATTTGGCGGAAACTAGATCGGGTGGTCACTAATACCTCTTGGGAGTGCTCTTTTATTGGTTCAAGTAGCTAGGTTTCTACCCTCGGGAATCTCAGATCATTCTCTTATGGTGGTTACTCTCTTGAAGCTCCCTACAAGTGTAGGACACAGAAATCGGTGACGCTGTTCCAGGCTCGCGGCCCGATTGAGAGTACGGAGTAGCCCACGGGGGACTACACCGGAGAAATAAAAATGGAGTCGCCACCCGGTGTGAACCGGGAAAATGATTTAAGGTCGCACTCTCCCCTCGCAAGGGAAGACCTCAAACCGTTGGGTTCGGAATGGTCCCTTACTTATGCCACTTGTAATGAAATGATTTGTGCAATCCTTATCCAAAAAAAAAAAAATGATTTGTGCAATAATTTAATCGGATCTACGCAACATATATTTCCAAGAGTATTCTATTTCTAAGTTCACATGCATGAAAATGAAGCTCATATCTAGGTTCGCATATAACCTATATATAAGTTTGCATACATAGAAGTAAGTGAAATAAAAGGCGAGCACACAATCTCATGAACATATTAAGCAGATAAATGCGGAAATATAAATAAATGATAATTGTCTAAGCGTAAATAATGAAATGATATGATTAATCATGTAGTGCAAAAGAAATGACCAAAGAAGCGAACAGGCATGAAATGTGATGAAAAGAAATCTGTTCACTGTATGTGCGTTCGTGTAGCGTTTGAAAACGCGTTCGAACAGTAAATAGAATGTTCGCATTCGTATAGCGTTCGAGAACGCGTTCGAACGGGATAAGACTCGATGCATGATAAAATAAAATGCATGCGCGTTCGAGTAGCATTCGTAAATGCGTTCGAACGGACTGAGACAGAATGCATACATTCGTGCAGCGTTCAGAAACGTGTTCGAACGAGATTACCAAAATGGCATCTGAAACAACACCAACACATGCATGGATAAACAAATACACAATGTAGGACCTCGTGTGCCCGATTGAACACATTTCACATTCAATCGAGTGCACTTCGTCTAGCGCGGCAAAACATCGTGGTAAAGGTAGCCTTTAGGCATTTCCCTCGAATAGAGGACCTTTAATCCACCCTAGTTAGCCCATGTGCACTAGAATGCAATGCATGCGTAAATAAAGCAATGGTATGCAAAGGGTAAATGACATAATAAAAGGCGCGGCCAAACATCGTGGTAAAGGTAGCCTTCAGGCATTTCCCTCGAATAGAGGACCTTTAATTCACCCTAGTTAACCCATGCGCATTATATTACCATGCATACAAATGAATGAGACTATAATATGGAACTCCATATGTCCGATTAAACATATATCACATGCAATCAAACATACTTCGTCCGGCGCGGCAAAACGTCGTGGCAAAGGTAGCCCTTAGGCTTTTCATCCCTCAAAACGGAGGACCTTTAATCCAACTTGATTTGCCCATGCGCACTATATCATCAATACACAAACAAATAACGTACGGAAAGTAAATGGCGGAATGTAAAATGCGAATAATAGACGAACAAGATAAAATAAAGTGAAATATGTACCGTTTGCTCAAGTGATACGTGGAGTTGTTTCCCAAGTACAGACCGCACTACCGTCCATTCAGATTCGGCTACGGAATTTACGTCTGGGTTTCCATCCGATATACCAAAAGAGACTACACATATTCCATTCATCCAATAGCCATAGCATACATTAATCAACAATACCCATGCGAAGTAAAGCAATAAAAAAAATAAAAAATAAAGGATAATAAATAAAAGGGTGCCCTCAGGTCCAACCTCTTTAGTCGTCTCTCGAAAGTGCGGTGTGCGGTTGTCGGAAGAGTTGAAACTCCGCAACTCTTTCGGTTCACTGGTTCAACATTTTCCTTCACTGTTTCGCTGTTTGGGCTGCTATTTTTACTCTGTTTCACTGCTGTTTTGGTTGTATTTTCTGGTCACTGTTTTTGTTGTATTAAGGGACTGCTTTTGCGGTTGTTTTAGGGGTATTGGGGCTGTTTTGAGGTGTGTTTGGTCACTGTTTTGGGCTGTTTGAGGGTGTAATTTGGCGACTTTTTCTGGACTGTTTTGGTCGGTTAAGGGTTGTCTTGTTGTAGGCGCTTGGTGCGTGAATGAAAGCAGTATTTGGCAGTGTCTTTACGTGTGCATGGGCTGCATGCAAGGGGCTTATTTCCGTGAGGTGTGTGGATGCTTGAAGAGGCTTATTTGCGTGAGGTGTAGGGCTGCTTGAAGGGGCTTATTTGCGTGAGTGGATTGCTGGTATGAGGGCTTGTTACGTGAGTTGATGGCTGGTATGGGGGCTTGTTACGTGTTAGTGCTTGGGGACGTAAGGAATGATAGTATGCGTGAAGGGTTTGGGGACGTGTTGAAGGCTGAGTTGAAGGGTAGTTTCACGGCTTAAGGTTTGTTGAAGGCATGAAGGATGAAGGCTGATTTCGTGAGAATGAGTGGCGGCAATGGAGAGCAATTTGAGAGGCTTTAGGCGTGAATGGATTAGGTTGTTTTCTTTTGTGTTTTTGTGAGAATGAGCTAGGGGTTCTAAGGTTTGAGTTTGTGCCTCTTTTTATAGGCAAAGGCTAGGGTTCTCCTTGTGTGAATAGGAAGGAAATCATGCAATCAATGGTGATATCTCCTCATTAGTATATCACAAGGAAAGTGTCTATTTAATTATGGATATGATTTGGCTAGATTGGGAAGATGATATATTTGATTTTTTTTAGGTATGTGATTTATTTAAATTAGGAAGAGATTTGCATAAATTAGGGATTTAATTTAATTGGATTTAATTTAATTTAATTAATTTCAATTTAATTGGTTTTAATTTAATTTGTGACATGTCTTTTAAATGGTTTAATTATTTTGGATGGATTTTGTGTCTTTGGGCGTGTGGGCTTGGCTTTGTGGGCTAGGTGGGCGTGTGGCTTGATGTGTGGGCTTGGTGTAGATTGCGAGGGTTTTGGGCCAAGGATATGTTTTAAAACAGAGGTCCAACAAGCGAACTCGAAGCTAAACAAGTGAATTAAATCCAATAAAATGTTGATTTCCAACTTTTCCCTTCCGACGTCCGTTTCCTGCGACTTCCGCAACTTAAAGAGGTAGTGTCTCCATGTGAGACTCATTATCGGGACTTATATGCAAAAATGCAGTGCCTACAACAAGGAAGATTCCTTTTAAGTTTTTTGATTTTTGGGCTGAGCATCCAGATTTTGTGTCAGTGGTAGCTAAAGCTTGGGATGTGGATATTTGTGGTACTCCAATGTTTCGGTTGTGCAAGAAATTGAAGAGTGTGAAGGTGGCGCTACGGAATTTTAATTTAGATCACTTTTCTAATCTTTCTAGGAGGACCACATATGTTAGAAAGGAGTTGGAGGGGGTGCAGAGTGCGCTACAAGAGTCTCCTTCGTATCCATTTCTGCTGAGTGAAGAGGTGAGATTGTATTTGCTTTATGGAAATCTGAGTCGAGATGAGGAAAATTTCATGAGACAGAAATCCCAAGGTCAGTGGCTTAACCTTGGTGATCAAAATACGAAGTTTTTTTTTCCAATCTATGAAGAATCATCATCAGAGAAGTAAGATTACATCTATAACCACATAGGATAATACTCGTTTGGAGGATCCTGCATTAGTCCAAGAGGAGATTGTGTCATTTTATAGTACTCTGTTAGGGCCTCAGCCGAGTTTGCCAGATTTTGATCGAGATCTTCTTCACTCTACCAATACTCAGTTTGTTTCTGATGAGCAGAGAGAGGTCCTTAGCCGAGAGGTTTCAGAAGAAGAGATTAAGGCTGCACTGTTTTCTTTAAAAGATCATAAGGCTCCTGGACCAAATGGTTTTAACTTAAGTTTCTTCAAGAAAGCCTGGTGTGTGGTAGGTGATGATGTTATTCATGTTATTCACTCATTTTTTATCTCAGGGAAGCTCTTGAAACATGTGAATGCCACATCTATTGCTCTTATTCCGAAGATCCCTAATCCTTCTAAGGTCAAGGATTTTCGGCCTATCTCTTGTTGCAACACTATCTATAAATGTATCTCTAATATTATTACAGATCAGATTAAGATTGTTCTTCCTTCCGAGGTAAGCTCCAACCAATCTTCTTTTGTGGCGAGTCGACGTATTAGTGACAATATCTTATTATGTCAGGAGTTGGTCAAGAACTATCATAGGAGTGGTGGGGTGCCGAGGTGTGCTCTTAAGATTGATTTGATGAAGGCTTATGATACAGTTCGATGGGATTTTATGTTGGAAGGGCTAAGAACTATTGGGTTTCCTGAGAGGATGGTTGGTTGGATAGGAGAATGTATGACTTCTACTATGTTTTCTGTTTCTATTAATGGGGGGTTGAATGGTTTCGTTCCAGGAGGTCGTGGTTTACGTAAGGGGGATCATATGTCTCCGTATGTTTTTGTTTTGGCTATGAAAGTTCTCTCGGGCTTACTTCACAAGATGACTCAAAAGCAAGGTTTCAGGTATCATTGGCGGTGTTCTAAGAATCATCTTACCCATCTCTGTTTTGCTGACGATCTCATGATTTTTTGTCGAGCAGAGAAGGTTTCAGTTTCCATGGTAAGGGATTGTCTTCATCAATTTATGAGGTTGTCTGGTTTGGTTCCTAATCCAACAAAGAGCCAATTTTTTTCCAGTGGTATTTCTCAGTATACAAGCACGAGTTGCTCAGCCTTTTGGGTTTTCAGGAAGGTGTGCTCCCTATGCGTTACCTGGGAGTTCCGTTGATTTCTTCAAAACGTCAGGCTTCTGATTGTAATGTCCTTGTAGAGCGTATTATTGGTCGAGCTAAGAATTAGAGTTTTAAATCTCTTTCTTTTACGGGGCGTTTACAGCTAATTAAATCAGTGTTGTTTTTCTATCCAGGTGTATTGGTCTTCATTGTTTATATTGCCAAAGACTGTAATTAGGAAGGTGGAGTCTATCCTGAGGTCATTTCTTTGGAAGGGTAGTGAGCTTGTTTCGACAGGGGCGAATGTGACTTGAGATAGAGTTTATTTGCCTGTAAAAGAATGGGGGTTTGGGGATTAAGAAGATTGGAATAATGCGGCTATTACTAAGCACTTATGGTTTCTTAATTCGGGTAAGGAATCCTCTTGGTCTACGTGGGTTCGTTCTTACTTGTTGAGAGGGCGTAGTTTTTGGGAAGTTACTTGTCCTAGTGATTGTTCATGGAGTTGGCGGAAAATTTTAGGCCTTCGTAATTTTGTGCGTCGTAGGATGAGGTTTCATATTGGGAATGGTTAGATGGCTTTATTATGGTATGACAATTGGCACCCTCTGGGACCAATTGTGGATACCTTGGGAGAGAGAGTCATTTATGATTCAGGACTAGGTAAGATGGCTAGGGTGGCCGCTATTGTTGATGGTAACTGTTGGCGCTGTCCATCAGCGAGGTCAGCCAATCTTCTCCAATTAGCTTGTTCTATGCCTTTGGATTTTATTCCTTGTGATACGAAGGAGGATGTGCTGGTGTGGGAGGATAATCATAAAGGTATTTTTTCGGTCAGGAGTGCTTGGGATGCGTTGAGGGTAAGAAGTAATTGGGTGAGTTGGTACTGAATTGTTTGGTTTCCAAAGGCCATTCCAAGACATGCTTTCATGCTTTGGCTCACGATTCAAGGAGGCCTTTATACTCAGGATCGGTTAATGGCTTTTGGCATTTCAGGTTGTTCTATGTGTGTGCTTTATGGTCATTCGGGGGAGGATAGAGATCATCTCTTCTTTAAGTGTTCATTTGCTTCTCAGATCCGGTCGTCTATTTTGGCTAAATGTGGTATAGATTGGTGCTCTCGTGACTGGATGCAGACTATTAAGTGGATGGAGCAGTATAGTAGTGGATCTTTGTGTCATCTACTTGTTCTATTATCCTTTGCCGCTGCAGTTTACTTCATATGGAAGGAGAGGAATGCTCGACTACATGACGAGTATCCTAGTCCATATAGAGTTCTCTTGACCAATATTATGTTTACTGTACGGACTCGTGCTAGTTTGTCAAGAAATGTGAAGCTTTCATATGATAATAGATGGCTTCAACAATCTTGGCAACTATCAGACGATATTTTTTGATCTGATTTTGCTTGTCTTTAGCCTAATTGGCTTTTGTTCTTTAGCTAGGAAGGCCTGTCTTCCTTAGCTCTCTAGGGTATGCCCATGTGCTTTTGTTATTTCTTTGGTTAATATACTTACTTTATCCAAAAAAAAAGTAAAAGTCAACTTGTTCATAACATATTTACTCTTAAACTGCAGGAAACTCTTCGGAATAGTTTCCATAATCATGGTCACCTGGCTACGCTCGTCAATACGAGCTCCATGGGTTTCAGCAGTGTTGAGATAGGTCATCATCCTTAATACGTGCTCTCGGACTGATGTCCCATCCTTCATCCTAGCAGTCATCGCTGAGACCATGGCCTCATGGCGTTGACGCTCCGAAGGCTGCCCAAATATGCCCTGCAATGACTCAATCATCTGAGATGCTAAAGCCATAGGTTCATGCTTTGCAGCAAGAACCTCAGACATCCCTGCTAGCAAGTAGCATCGGGCTTTCTCATTTGCTGCAACCTATTTCTGGTAGGTATCGCGCACAGTTTGGCCAGCATTTATGGCAGGCTCAAGAGGACTCTCATCCGTCAGGACAAACTTTAGGTCTTCGCAGACAAGGATAGCGTTCATGTTACTTTTCCACAACATAGTTTTCTCCCGTTAATTTATCGTTTGAGAGTATGGAAATAATTGGAGAAACCATGACTGAAAAATTAAATAAACATGCATTTAAAATTCATTCAACGTATATCAAAATCATTAAACAATTTGGGCATAAAATTAAACATGATGCATGAACCATGAATAACGAATTAGAAACCTAAGAGAATTACTATGCCATGGAAATCTATCATCCCACAAGTAAGTGCCGCCGTAGGGTAGGTCAAGTACTTGCATGATAGATCGAGACAATCTCAGCCGATTTAATATATGCGGGAATAACTCTTATTCCTATATTAAACAACTACTGTTTCATTAGATCAAGGAATTTTATTAACAGTTAATTATTCCTTTGTAAGTGTGACCCACCGTTTCGGGATTCTTGACTTAACGAGTGAAGTGCCATCGTAGGGTAGGTCAGTTCACAGGATACATCTAGAATCCCTATCCTCTCGGAACCCAAACTTGATATTGACCCAAAATGGACATCATCCGTAAGGGGATGAAAGCAAAGCCGTCTCGAGGCGCCTTTTGAATCTCACATTTTTGGACTAACAACGGAGATCGCGGGATATACTGTCGTATATCCCTCTCTCACTCACTATTTTAAAATTAAGGTTTCTATCTATAAAATATCTAATATTTTATATTAACTAGTGTGGATAAAAATATGGCGGCTAAATCATAATATTTATTTACACTAGTTTAACATTAGTGAGCTTACCAATTTTAACTTCTTAAAATTTATATCATTAATTTTCCATTAGTCTCTACTAATTGTATTACTCAATTAAACTAATTTAATTAGAGTGGTATTAGTGACCTATTATATTTTAACTCTTAAAATACTAGAACACTAATATGTTTAAAAATTTTAAGGAATCCTAAAAGGTCAAGATCTGTATTAAACTATTTAATTAATCTTAGTGCGTTATAAAATCCAATGGTACGTGGAATTGTATCCCGAGTGCAGACCATATTACCGTCCATTCGGATTCGGCAATGGAATTTATATCCGGGTTTCCATCCTATATACCAATGGAATTTATTATGCACTAATTAAGCCCAATATATTAGAATTCAAATTTTAAACCATAAATCCAATTAATCTAATTAATTGATTTCCATGCATATCATATTCTAATTTTAAACACTTTAAATTACATAAAATCATATTTGATTTTATGTCTTTAATGATAATGCATCTAAAACATGTTATGGCATGTAAAATGCAAGAGTGGACACCCTAAGCTATATGACATGTTATTCAAACAATTCGAAATAAACATACATATAACATAAAAAATTATTTTGCATTGACCGGGCTCTTATTTTTCTTATACTAATATAATTAGTACATCAAATATACCAAGGCATCCCTAGGTCTTCAAATCCCGCTTCAAAGTGGTGTTGGCTCCTTTTGCGACTTCGGTGCTCCAAATTACAAAAATTGAAACTTTACATTGAAAAATAAAATTACAACAATTGAAATCAATGGCCTTATGGCCTACATCCCAAAAATAAAATCAACTACAAAAAAAAGAGCCGGAAAAATTTACGACCAATGCAAAATCCATTCAACACATGAAATAACAAAAACATTCATCATATGAATATTATATTGTGCCCACTTATCTAAACATGCATATCATATTTATAACACATATAAATATATTAAAAATAGAAACTTTAAATGAAATAGAGAAGGGTTTAAGAACACTTTTCAACCTCGCTCTATATGTCAATTGTAGGAAACGCTTTCCTCGCGTAGCGGAAACGTATTAGGCTCACGGATCGGTCTTGAAAAAATTTTCTGCCCTTCCCTTTAAATTGCCGAATCTGACTAGCAGGTATACTGAAATTTTTCTTCTATTTCGGACAAGATTTCATCCCAGAAACGTCCCTGAAATAGTCCCCGAACAGCAGTGAAATATTGGACTGTTTTGAACACGTTACACAACCGAACTGCACCCAAATCAGCCCCTGATTTTCGTGACCTGCAAAGATATTTCAGGTCAGATTTTTCACTCAAAAATCAGTCCTAACACAGCCCCAAAATGTCCCCAAGTGTTTCCCAAAATTTCAGATTAAAACAAAAACAAACCGAGTCCCAAATCCCCTTTGTTGTTTGCGGCAGTGAGTAATATTATGCTCACTGCCGTGGCTTTGTTATATCAAGAATGAGATGGAAATAATTTTTTGTTCGTCACCAAAAGATCTTTCGTGCTATGACTCACAACCAACGGAGAGTAGTGTGGGCTACACTCACTAAATGAATCCCTAAACTCTTTAGAGATTATTGTCACACAATAATATTTTTCTTATGTTTTCTTCTTGTTCTTGGTATTTGCCTTCTCAACAATTGAGAGAGAATGAAGAAGAAGAAGGAGGCTAGGGTTGCTAGAAAATGAGAGAGTAGCAAAAGAAAATCAAATTTTCTTTTTATACTTAGGTTAAATTGTTTCCAAAACAAAACAACCATTCCCCTCCCCAATAAGTGAAAATCGGCCAAGACCATAATTTTGATTAAATTTTTGTAACATCTAATTACCATAATAAAAAGATGTTACAAAAATTAAGTATGTCATTACCTTTCAAAAATGTGTAACATCCAAGTAAGAGATTTAATTTCCAAAACAATCAAAACTCTTCCCCTTATTACATTGAAGAATTCGGCCACCATAAAAAAAAATAAAATTTTGTAACATCAATATTTAATTTCCAAAATGGAAAATATGTTACAAAATAAAAAGGTTAAATATTATTTAAACATATGTAACTTCCAAATTAAAACCAAGGGTTTCCAAAACCCAAAATTTGGAAATTACTTACTTAACCTTCCATTTAATTATATCTCGAAATATTAATTAAGCTCTTAATTAAATATTCTGAATTATTAACTCCGGGTTATTCCACTAAAAACCCGAAGTTGCACTCTCATTGCCACAGATGAAATATTAACCCGAACCAAGTCGGTGTCCATCGATATAGTCATTACATATAGATTAACCTTTCACGAGTATCTCGTAATTAGAGCCGGGTCATAATGTCAGTTATACCCCTCTAATTATTTTTACCTTAAGTACCATTGATTCTCTAATGAATGATTTATTCATAACCATAATGAATTTGAATCTTTCTATTCGTAATAGAAAGACTTGAGCGCTCAAATCGTTCAAGCACCAAATCAACCCTTAAGAAAGATACTCATCTACTTCTCGCAAGAAGGAGTGAACTCCATGTCTATGTAAAACGTTCCCAGCTACACAACAAACCATGCCCCCAAAGTACGTAGCTATTGGTCGGGACTGCTACACCAACCTCACCTTTGTAAATCAAAGGACATAGCTGCCATGCAGGAGTTCGTAGTACACTCAGGATTAAGATCAATCCATATATGATCATCTAGTAGATCGAAATAACTTTCTTTGTTTAACGGATATTATAAGAATGTCATTTCCATCTGGGTCCAGTTCTATATGATTACATCATACAAGGTGCCTCCATTCTCATGTCTCTACATGGACGATCCCGGATCAAGGCCGCCATACAAATATAGAATGGACCGCAACTATAGATAAACCACAAACAAAGTACCCGCTTTGTTTGCTCTCTATGGACTACTTAAGATTACTAACTTCAAACTTAAATCCTCTTGTGTATGACACTCATACACTAAGTCTGAAGGCACATAAGTAATCTAGGGTATTCAAGATAATTTATAATATGCGAATATTAAACAAACATTTTGATAAATGAATAATGCATCGTTTTATTTCAAAACACATAAAGCCGTTTACATCATATGTAGCTCTAGGGCATATATTCCAACAAAAAATGCTCACATCAACATCACTAGGATTCCAACAAACCCAAATTTGGCCAAACGGAAGAACATCGGGATGGAAAAAAAACTTCCACGAAGGATTTATAGCTCGGGAAACATTCACAAAATTAATATCCTTCACCTTAGTTTCAACTAACCACACAAAGAAAGTTTCTCATCACAAAAGAACCTCATAACTTCAGATTGTTTCATAGGGTCATTGAGATCCCGGATATTCCAACAACTAAAAATCATTAAAAACATACATAAAGGAGGAAATACACCCAAGCAAATCATCACCGTCTGCCTCCTTTCGAGGATTAACGTTTCTGACTCCTCTAACCACTTAAGCCATTCTTAGGCTTGTTACCATAATCCAGCTTCTTTTTCTCTATAGAGTCTTTGGCCTTAACAACTAGCATGTTATCATTAGAAAGCAGCGAATCACAAATGGATATAAGCAGAATCTCAGCTAAACCATCCTCTGAAATATCTCTAACAGGCAGTGTGACCATATGAGTGCATTCACCCTTCTCATTCTTATCTAAAACCTCCACAATACCTTCCTTAGAAGTACAAACTGGCACTAAGTAACTACTGGAGTCGAATCCAAACCCTTAGAAGAGCACTCACCCGGAACAATAACCCTAACAACGGTATTGTAGGCACTACATTTTTGCATAAAGCCCAATGATGAGCCTCGTATGGAGGCACTACCCGATAAGTTGAGGAAGTCGCGGGAAACGGACGTCGGAATGGAAAGTTCAAAAATTAATACATTATCAAATTTAATTCATTTTTTAGCCTCGGGCTCGCTTGATTAATCTCTGTTTTAAATATTACCTCGGCCCAAAACCCCCGCAACCCATAAAAGCCCACATACTTATACACACCCATCCAAAACCCATGCAACCCATGCAATCCTTCTAGGCCCACACGCCCAAGCCCAATCCAAGACATTTCAATCACATTTAATCACATGCCAAATCCCTCCCAAATCACCTTCCAAATTTAAAAATATTTTGAATCCAATCCCCACCAAAATTACAAAATTCTTTCCCTAAATAACTTAATAAAATACATCCCTTTTTTACATGATTTATTTCCTTACAAGACAAAACCCTAAGCACAACACTAACCCTAACACACAACTATAAAAACATAACCTAACCAAACCCTAACACTCTCTTCTCGGCAGCCACACACTTCCCTCACTCTCTCATTCAAAAACAGCAGCCCCTCTCTTCTTCTCAAAGATCATCACACATTCTCTCATCTCTCTACCTCTCGCCTCTCTCTTCCCTCTCTCTCTTTTTCTTTCCTCATATTCACGGCAGTGCACAAAACACAACAGAAGACAAAACTCAAAGTTCTCTCATTTTTTCTACACGGCCTCTTTCCTTCTCAACAAACACACATAAGGCAAGCACAAAGGAAACCCTAATGGCCTCTCTCTAATCTCTCTCGCCTCTCTCTTCTCCTCTCTCTCTAAGCTCCCCTCCTCTCTCTTCCATCTCTCTCGGCCATTCACAAAACACAGCAGCCACCCTCCAAACAAAAACACATAAGCCAAAAACCAATAGGACCCTTCAAACACACTCTCCGCAGTAACACAGGAAAAAAAACACAAAACCTAGTCTCTCTCTCACCCTAGACACATGACTCCACTAAGACACACACAGCTTCACGGCACACCCTTCACAAACAAGTGAACCAGCCCTTAGCACCGACACACACAAACTAATAACCAAGCTGCCTCACCGACCATACAGCAACAAATACCCCACAAGCGAAAGCAGCACATGCAGACTTGGAGTGAACGTTACTAAAAGAAACAAGTACCCAGCCAAAAAACCAAGCCACAAGCAGCATTACCCCACAGACCGAAAACTCTCACACAGCCAACAACCACTTGAACCAAACCGAAACCCCACCGACCAAAACAGTGAGTAGTCCATCACTGTGAAACCAAGTCGTGAACCCTAGAACCAACAAAACCGATAACAAAAGCCAGCCACGTGAACAAAGAAACAAAGCCACTGACCGAATAAACAAACAACAAAAATAAAGACCCCACCAGCCGAAAACAACCACCCTTCAACCAGTCCTCTCACCGAACACAAAGCAAACAAAAATGCACCCTTCAACCAGCCTTCCATCGCACCAACCAACCCTGTAATCGAGAAGAAAACAGTCCCCTAAACCACTGAAAATCAGCCCCCGAACCAGTGAACCAGTGACCGAAAATCACCCCCTAAAACAGTCCATGAACCACCAAAAACAGTCCCCCCAAAAACAGCCTTGAAACATCGAAAACTGTGATCCAAAACAGCGGAAAACAGCAGTAAAAATAGTAGCTAAAACAACGGCACAAAACAGTGAAACAGTGAATGAAAATGTTGAACCAGTGAACCAGAAAAGTTACGGAGCATTAACCCTTCCGGCGACGGCGTAACGCACTTCCGAGAAGTAATTTAAAAGGTAAGACCTGAGGGACACCCTTTACTATTATTTATTTATCTTTTCAGCTATTTATTATTGTTCACTCGCATGCATCATTATGTTTCACGTATATTTTTATTTATATTGGGATAATGATCGCGTGCTATCTCTTATGGTATATCGGATGGAAACCCATACATAAATTCTGTAGCCGAATCCGAATGGACGGTAGTACGGTCTGTACTTGGGATATAACTCCCCGTACCGCTTGAGAAACATTCATGCATGTGTTTCATTTTTGTTATTTAATTTTTATTTTCATTCATTGTTTGTTTTTATTATTCCGTTATTTACTTTCTGTATGTAATTTCATTTATTTATTTATACATCGTTATTCAGTGCGCATGGGCTAATTACGTCGGATTAAAGGTCCATCATTTGAGGGAAATGCCTAAGGGCATACTTTACCACAATATTTTGCCGCGCCGGACGAGGTACGCTTGGTTGGATGTGAAATATGTCCAATCGGGCATACGAGGTCCCATATAGATGTTGGCCAAGTCTCTTGGTCGCATCTATTTTATTTTTCCGTTATTTACTTTCTGTATGTGATTTCATTTATTTATTTATGCATCGTTATTTAGTGCGCATGGGCTAATTACGTCGGATTAAAGGTCCCACATTTGAGGGAAATGCCTAAGGGCAGCCTTTACCATGATATTTTGATGCGCCGGACGAGGTATGCTGGGTTGGATGTGAAATGCGTCCAATCGGCCATACAAGGTCTCATATAGATGTCGGCCAAGTCTCTTGGTCGCATCTATTTTATTATTTCGTTATTTACTTTCTGTATGTGATTTTCTTTATTTATTTATGCATCGTTATTTAAGCGTATGGGCTAATTACGTCGGATTAAAGGTCCCCCATTTGAGGGAAATGCCTAAGGGTAGCCTTTACCATAATATTTTGCCGCGCCGGACGAGGTACGCTTGGTTGGATGTGAAATATGTCCAATCGGGCATACGAGGTCCCATATAGATGTCGGCTAAGTCTCTTGGTCGCATCTCTTTTATTATTCCGTTATTTACTTTCTGTATGTGATTTCATTTATTTATTCATGCATCGTTATTCAGTGCGTATGGGCTAATTACGTCGGATTAAAGGTCCCCCATTTGAGGGAAATGCCTGAGGGCAGCCTTACCACGGTATTTTGTCGCGCCGGACGAGGTACGCTTGGTTGAATGTGAAATACGTCCAATTGGACATACAAGATCCCATATAGATGTCGGCCAAGGCTCTTGGTCGCATCTCTTTCCTTCTAATTTTGTTATTCACCTTTTTTGTTTGTTATTTTTCATTTATCACTTTGTATTCATTCTATGTTAATGCTTGAGTGTTGCCTCTCGTGGTATATCGGATGGAAACCCATACATAAATTCCGTAGCCGAATCCGAATGGACGGTAGTGCGGTCTGTACTTGGGATACAACTCCACGTACCGCTTGAGAAACATTCACGCACGTGTTCATGCCATTATAGATACCACTTTGGTAATCTCATTCGAACGCGTTCCCGAACGCTACATGAACGCGCATGCAGTGGACAGACCTCTTTTTTATCCATTTCATGCATGTTTGCCTCTTTGGGTTATTCCTTTTGCATTACATACTTAATTATCTCTCTTTATTATTAATGCTTTTATTGTTATTATTTATTTACATTCTCGCGCTTCTTTGTTTAATATGTTTGTAGAATTATACATTTGCTTTCATTTTCTATTTACGTCTATGGGTGTGCAAACTTTTGTGTTGTTTAAATTATCCTGCATGTGCTGCATAAGACTTGGTTATATTATTGCATAAATCCGTTCATTACAATTGGCATAAGTAAGGGATCATTCTGAACCCAATGGTTTGAGGTCTTCCCTTGCGAGGGGTGAGTGCGGCCTTAAATCATTTCCCAGTTCACACTGGGTGGTGACTCCTTTATTCTCCGGTTTAGTCCCCCGCGGGCTACTCCGTACTCCCGACGGGCCGTGAGCCCGGACAACGTCGCCCATCTTTATGCCTGTGTCTACAGGTATATCCCGAGCACTCAACCCTACTTGGCTTAACAGGACTAGCCTTACCCTCTTATTCTTGGAGACCGAATACATTCACCCTCTCTATCCTTAGCTGCTAGATCCAAAACAGATGCAACCGTAGAATGAGTGGTGGTCTTGAGAACCCAAGTCTGTGAGGGCTTACTCTCATCCCTCTTAGGAGAAATCCTAGGGCACGAACTCAGAGAATGACCAAAAACCTCACACGAAGAGCATTTCACATGAATCCATTCATATTCGGCCCTCACTTTTAACCACAAACCATTAGAACATTGGAAGTCAAAATCATCAACCAGTGCCTCCCTAGCATCAATTTCAACACAAACCCGGGCAAAACTAAACCGTTTCTTGTAAAGGGTAATATGGTTAGCATGGAGAGGGCAACCAACTACACTAGCCACAAAATTAAGTCCATTAACAGTCCAGTACTCAAAAGGCAGATTGTAAAGGCGAACCCACATCGGAACTTTGTTGATGTCCTCTTTGGTCAAAGGTAAGCTCAGTTGCCAATGTTGGAGAACCAACGGCCAATTAGCCATATGCCAGGGAGCTTTGTCCAAAACCACACACGCTTCTTGAAAGCTAGAAAAACTAAATTGAAAGAAACCATTATCTGAGGTCAAAACCTCATGTAAGGCAAACCTCCCCCATATCTTGTGAGCAATAGAGTCAACAATTTGAAACAGGAGTCTCTTACCCATAAAATAACCAACTAATGTACAACGCCAAAAGACACTCCATTCTTCAGCAACCTCCAAATGAGGACTCACATTAACTCGTCCATCAATAAAGTTCAGTTGAACATAATACAAAGCATTAGAATTACAAATTGGATCAAGATTATCTGCCCCGTTGGAACCATTCAACATATTTGCATAACTCAATGTGCCATCTGCACCAAAACAATGAGATTTGGATAAATTAGGGGCTGCCCTACCGGCTTCATTACCATTACTAACTACTACCCCAATATCCCCCACGACATTAGGAGTAACAACGTCTCCTTAAGCACTCAAACACACGGCAATAGGAGTAACAATAGTAGCACTATCAGATACATTCACTACCTTGGTCACGCTAGAGATAGATGACATCACAGTCCCCAAATTCCCAAACACATGAGTTTCTGCTAGACCCTTGGCACCACCAGCAACTGCACTCAAACCATTGTCACAAACTTTCACAACCTTTGCAACGCAAGAGGGAGACATAACATGCCCATTTATGTTCGGTAAATCCTCACCAACAGAGCAACCAACCCCCCACAACCTTTAACAGTATCAAACGAGTCTCATCCTCCTTAGAAACAAAAGTAATGATGCTTCATAGCATGGAAAAAGAATTTCATATTCTGATCCCCAAGATTAAGCCACTGAACACGAGATTTCTGTCTAGCTAAACCATCATCAGCCCGACTAAGGTCACCATACCAAAAAGATAATCTCGCCTCTTTTGTTAACAAAGCCGAGTCACTAGGTTATCTTGTAGGGTGTGACCGCATCCTCTCCAACTCCCTCCTAACCTACAAAGCCCTATCCGAAAGATTAGAAAAGTGCTCAACATTAAACTTCTTCAGAGCCACCTTCACACTTTTCAACTTACGACACAAGCGGAACATCGAGGTATCACAAACATCAATATCCCAAACCCTAGCCACAACAGTAAGGAAATCAAGATGATCTACCCAAAAATCAAAGAATTTAAAAGAAGTTTTCCTCTTAAGGAGCTCAACAAGCTTAACAACTATAGGAGAGTTGTCCGAAATCCGAGGGGGAAGGAACTTGACAACCGAACCCGGAAAGAGACACTCCCAATAGGAATTAGCAACAACATGATCTAGCTTTCGCCAAATATGAGAATGAACTTGCTTATTTTACGTAAAGCGATAGTTAGAAAACTGAAGATCATCCAAACCAGCCTGGCCCAAGCAACAATCCAAGTCTTCCTTCCAAGAAGGCCACGACAAAGAACTGCCACTATACTCAAGAGTAGAACTAATACCATTGAAATCACCCATAACTAACCACGGAGAAGCATCAAAATCACTACCACTAGCAAGCAAATCAGCCCAAAGCTCCCGACGCCTGTCATAATCACACTCACCATAGACCACAGAAACCACATAGCTCCAAAGAGAAGAAACATTTGAAACATGACAGTGTATATCTTGAGGATAAGAGTAAATAATGTAAGAAACGCTTTCCTTGCGCAGTGGAAACGTCTTAGGCTTAAGAATCATACTTGAAAAATATTTCTTGCCATTCTCTTTAAGTTGCCGAATCTGACCAGCAGGTATACTGAATTTACTTCTATTTCGGACAAGATTTCAGCCCCGGAATGCCCCTGAAATAGTCCCCGAACAGCAGTGAAATATTGGACTGTTTTGAACACGTTACACAACCGAACTGCACCCAAATCAACCCCTGATTTTCGTGACTAGAAAAGATATTTCAGGTCTGATCTTTAACTCAAAATTCAGTCCTAACACAGCCCCAAAATATCCCCAAGTGTTTCCCAAAATTTCTGATTAAAACAAAAACAAACCGAGTCCCAAATCCCCTTTGTTGTTTGTGGCAGTGAGTAATAGTATGCTCACTGTCGTGGCTTTGTTATATCAAGAATGAGATGGAAATATTTTTTTGTTCGTCACCAAAAGATCTTTCGTGCTATGTCTCACAACCAACGGAGAGTAGTGTGGGCTACACTCACTAAATGAATCCCTAAACTCTCTTAGAGATTATTGTCACGCAATAATATTTTTCTTATGTTTTCTTCTTGTTCTTGGTATTTTCCTTCTCAACAATTGAGAGAGAATGAAGAAGAAGGAGGAGGCTAGGGTTGCTAGAAAATGAGAGAGTTGCAAAAGAAAATCAAATTTTCTTTTTATACTTAGGTTAAATTGTTTCCAAAACAAAACAACCACTCCCCTCCCCATTAAGTGAAAATCGGACAAGACCGTAATTTTGATTAAATTTTTGTAACATCTAATTACCATAATAAAAAGATGTTACAAAAATTATGTCATTACCTTTCAAAAATGTGTAACATCCAAGTAAGAGATTTAATTTCCAAAACAATCAAAACTCTTCCCCTTATTACATTGAAGAATTCGGCCACCATAAGAAAAAAAATAAATTTTGTAACATCAATATTTAATTTCCATAATGGAAAATATGTTACAAAATAAAAAGGTTAAATATTATTTAAACATATGTAACTTCCAAATTAAAACCAAGGGTTTCCAAAACCCAAAATTTGGAAATTACTTACTTAACCTTCCATTTAATTATATCTAATATAATAAAATAACATGTGTTTAAATATCATATATTTAATAAAACTATATATTAACTTTTAATATAAAGTTTCAAGTGTGATAATTAATATTATTAATCTTATTAATAATATTTATACATGTGTGAGTGTATAATTGGACTATCCAATTATACTAAATCCACTATAGTAAATTGAGCTAGCACGGGGACCAAATGGACCTACGGTTCCGAGGTCCAATAATCTCGAAATATTAATTAAGCTCTTAATTAAATATTCCAAATTATTAACTCCTCAGTATTCCACTAAAAACTCGAAATTGCACTCTCGTTGCCGCAACTGAAATATTAAGCCGAACCAAATCGGTGTCCATCGATATAGTCATTACATATAGATTAACCCTTCACGAGTATCTCGTAATTAGAGCCGGGTCATAATGTCTGTTATACCCCTCTAATTATTTTTACCTTAAGTACCATTGATTATCTAATGAAGGATTTATTCATAACCATTATGAATTTTAATCTTTCTATTCGTAATAGAAAGACTTGAGAGCTCAAATCGTTAAAGCACCGAATCAACCCTTAAGAAAGATACCCTTCTACTTCTCACAAGAATGAGTGAACTCCATGTCTATGTAAAACATTCCAGCTACACAACAGACCATGCCCCCAAAGTACGTAGCTAGTGGTCGGGATCAAAGGACATAGCCTTCCATGCATGCAGGAGTTCGTAGTACACTCGGATTAAGATCAATTCATATATGACCATCTAGTAGATCGAAATGACTTTCTTTGTTTAACGGATATTATAAGAATGTCATTTCCATCTGGTCCAGTCCTATATGATCATATCATACAAGGTGCCTCCATTCTCATGTCTCTGCATGGACGATCCCGGATCAAGGTCGCCATACAAATATAGAATGGACCGCAGCTATAGATAAACCACAAACAGAGTACCCACTTTGTTTGCTCTATATGGACTATTTAAGATTGCTAACTTCAGACTTAAATCCTCTTTTGTATGACACTCATACACTAAGTTTGAAGGCAAATAAGTAATCTAGGGTATTCAAGATAATTTATAATATGCGAATATTAAACAAACATTTTGATAAATGAATAATGCATCGTTTTATTTCAAAACAAATAAAGTCGTTTACATCATATGTAGCTCTAGGGCATACATTCCAACAATCTTCCACTTGCACTAGTACAAATAGGACATGTCACGTAATCCTAGACCATCTAGGTGACCTCAAACATTTTAGCCGACAAGGTCTTTGTAAACGGATCATCCAGGTTCTCTGCGGATGCAATCTTTGTGACGGTGACGTCTCCTCTCTGCACTATCTCCCTGATGAGATGATATTTCCTCTCTATATGCTTTCCCCTCTTGTGGCTTTTTGGAGTTTGCCACTGCACCACTATTATCGCAATAGAGTGTGAGCGATCTATCCATATCTGGAACAACTTCCAGATCTCCCAAGAATTTACGGAGCCGTCCTTAGCTGTTTCACAAGCTGCTACATATTCAACCTCCATGGTGGAGTCAGCAATATAAGATTGATTTATACTCCGTCATACTATAGCCCCACCACCTAGGGTAAATACTGATCCAGATGTTGATTTCCTAGAATCGACATCTGTCTGAAAATCAGAGTCTGTATATCCCCTTAGGATCATATCCTTGCCGGAATACACAAGCATATAATCTCTCGTTCTCTTAAGATACTTGAGAATGTGCTTCACAGCCACCCAGTGATCCAATCCTGGGTTCCAATGAAACCTACTGACTACTCCCACTGCAAAACAGATGTCCGGTCTCGTGCATAACATACCATACATGAGACTGCCAACTACTGAGATTGCCTTTCTTGGAATTCTGCATCCCAAATCGCACAAGGATCTTGTCGATATAGGATGCTTGAGACATAGCTAACAGTCATTTCTTGCGATCCCGAAGTATCTGAATCCCAAGAACATAACTGGCCTCTCCCAAATCTTTCATTTGGAATTGGTTAGCTAGCCAGGTTTTCATGTCCGATAATATCTTTACATCATTCCCAATGAGTAAAATATCATCGACGTATAAAATAAGAAAAACCACATTCCCGTCAATGACGCGCTTGTATACACAAGGCTCATCAACATTCTGCTCAAAATCATAAGACTTGATCATAATATCTAATCTTATATTCCAAGATCGAGATGCCTGCTTAAGTCCATAAATGGACTTTTGCAGCTTGCAAACCTTTTGCTCTTGACCTTGGGCTATGAACCCTTCTAGTTGTACCATATAGATACTCTCATCAAGATTTCCATTCAAGAATGCAGTCTTGACATCCATTTGCCATATTTCATATTCATAATATGCAACAATGGATAGAAGAGTGCAGATGGATTTGAGCATGGCTACTGGTGAGAAAGTTTCCTCATAGTCAACTCCATCTTTCTGGGTATAACCCTTGGCCACTAGCCTAGCCTTGAAGGTCTGTACCTTCCCATATGCTCCCCTCTTCCTCTTATAGATCCACTTGCAACCTATGGGTTTCACCCCATCAGGTTGGTCTACAAGTTCCCAGACTGAGTTGGAGTAAATAGACTGTAACACCCCGCCAAAGGCAGAATGCTATCGGCAAGAGACAAGATTGACCCATCTCCATAAGCCCTGAATCTACCGAAAATTCGGCATGATGTATCCTAAAAACTGGACAACCTGGATCACAGTCCAGCATCAAAGACAATCTAAGATTGCTCCAAACAAATAAAATGACCTCAGGTCCACACAAACACATCAAAATCACACCTAAGGGCTCTGTGCCCACAACATCATAAACAATTAAAACTTTAACTTATTAATACAAACCACGTGCTTAGCACGAAAACAACAGAACATGAATCACAAATCCTATGCTTCTAAACCCTTTCTAGGACACTTGCGAGGGTGACTGCCGCTTGGGTGATCCACGTCTCGAGCATGACTTCCAAAGCTGTTGTGGTTGACCGATCTAAAAGCCAACCTGCAAAACTAGCAACTGGTTTGGTGTGAGTTATAAAAACTCAGTAAGTAACCATGCACAACCGAAACATAAAAGTACAACATGTTATAACATCCACTATCTAATATATATATATATATATATAACCATCAAATCATTATGAGATTAGAACCCCTATTTATCCTAATTTTTTTTTACCAATTTTTCTAACAATCCCTTGAGTTTTCATCGGTCCTTAATTAACCACCATACAAACTCAATACTCAAATGCTTACTAGTTGTTATACATATGCAGAAGTCTTCCAATTATCAATTAATCTTTATTCTCCGATCATATATCAAAACCATTTCATAACTATAGATGCATTTATGATTCTAAGCACGTCTCATATACCAACTCTTAAACCTATCACTTAATAATGTTGTACCAAATTTTAAAATCTTTATTTACCTTTACCCATATTTGCAAATACTTTCCATACTAGAGTTTACATACATACAAGTCCTAACTTACCAATCGCATATACTCAAATATCTGACCAATATACATACCTGGGAAGCTCTCAACATTAGCACCATCATAGACCTATATCTGAATATATAGAATGTAGTATAAAACCAATAATAACATCATACATATCCTCTCGAGTTGCTCAAGTTTACAATAATAAATCATGATCAAATATATATGATGATTAATACACCTCAAATCATATATCAGTACCCTTACACATTCATATACCGAATACATATTCTTATGCAAGCAATCACAATCAATCAATCAATTTACTCTTTTCAATCGCAAGTTTATACAAATAATCGAATAGGACATCAAATGGAGAATAAAATCTCACACTGCTTTATCATCAGCTTAGTCATGCATATACGTATATAAATCACACATATGAATATAAGCATTATTTCGAATTCAGATATCATAATCTTTAATAGTCCTCATCTCTTTTACTTATCAACAAAACATAATTCGTCTTTATAATTCTTATCTAGAATCATTGATACAGTATCTTACCAATATACATTTCTATTCATATGCATAGTCTATCAATCACGTATTTCTATTACTCGGTAAAGGCTTAGCTTATACCAACCCAATCTCTATACAGCTAAATCGTATGCATCAATCAATAACAAACCTATCCCAATAACACACTTCCACACGTGCTAATACAAATTCGAAAATCGTAACTTGTTTTCTTTGTCAAACCTAAACACTTAAATCATATTTATCTTATTGCCTCATACATATACAATTACATGAACATATACTTATACATATGCATATTCACTCACATATATAAATACATATCATTAAAGGTTCATACACTTCCATACATACACATAGACATTAAACCCATCACATATCTCACTTCATAACATATCAATAGCAAAATCCGTACCTGTAGTGGTCGATCAACTATTATAATCTTGAACTCCATTCTCAAAACTATCTCCTACTATCCTCATTTTATCCTAAGCACTTCCAACCATTTATGCATATATATGTATATTACATATGAATCCATATGCAAGTACTCATCGCATTGGTTACTTATCTGGCTAGGGGGACACTCATAATCCTGGTCCGATCTGTCAAAATAGATAGCAAAACACGGTCAAAACCGTTATTGGCGGAACTTTCTACTAATCTATAATAAACTTCCAGACCTTCCCGGAACACACGAATCATCTCCGATACTACGGTTCAAACTTCATTACTCTAATATATATCTTTTTATACTATTCCAATTAGCTAAATAGCTTAGATTCTCATTTTACGCATTTGCGGTAAATCTTGCGGAAAAATTTCCGCAAACGCTACGGAAGGGTCTCGAACCCTCCGAACTTATCCGGAATTATTTAATTATCTTCGTATTATCATAATTAGGTCATATTCATGATCACGGTCGTTAGACCATAGCCGCGCGAGAAACTCTATTTTACCGGAAGTCGCTAATTCTACCGGATCGATCAAATCTAATCTGTTCTCACTCGAATTCTACGACAAGCATCATTTTAACATATTATATTACATCCAATTCATTTCATGACAATTCGCTACACTACGGAACTACTGGAAGCATCCGAATATTTAACTGAAAACTTTAAAATTTCGCGTTATTAACGGAGAGTCGTACCGAAATTCTGAGGGCATATTCGGACTCCCAACGGCCATACGAACGCGATGGCGTCGTCGAAATTTCGATCAGAGCTACTGTTCATCTGGGTTTACTGTTCACACTTGCGTTCTCTCCTCGTTTTGCGTGCAACCAGCCGTTGTTCGGCGAAATCGACTTCGTATACTCGTAGTACTCGCCAAGGGCTTCGATTTGGCGGGTGGCTCGGGCCGTGAAAAAAACCGTCGTCGCCGGACGATCACACTGGCACCGGTGCGCCGGCCAAAAGCTCACCGGCGAGCTGCTTACAAAAGAGCGATGGGGGGTCGGGCGAAGGAGATATGAGAGCTTTTGCCATTTTTTGTGATTTGCTGAAACTATGGGGTTTATATAGGTAAGTTTCTGAAAATTACAAACTAACCCTGGAAAATTTCATTTAGGCCCCTATCATGGAACTTTCTAGAACTTCACAGTTTTGAAGCTCTTCTGACGCGATTTTCGAAAAGTGTTCAACGCGGAAGTTGTTCGTCTCGGAAAAAAGAGTCTGATGGTTCAAGAATAAGCCCAATCGGAATTCATTTGCTAACTTTATAGCCGATACAAGAAACTTTTACGCGTATAACGATAAAATTGGAAATCGCGTAACCGGTTATCGATACCACGCGTTTTCGAACGCGACGCACCTTCACTTTAAAATATTCCAACCTATTTTCCAACACATAAACCCTGATTTTTTATTACCATCGCGATCTAAATCCTTAACTTTAATTCGATAACTTTCCCGAACTGTTCCGAAAAACCCGGGATATTACATAGACTTCATCTCTAGGTTCATGGCTTTGAGCTATTCCTCTTTGTCAGAATAATCCATTGCACTACGATAGGTCAATGGATAATCTATACCATCACTGGATGCAACAACTTGTGCCTCTCCAACCCCAAGGTAGCGATCAGGTTGTCGTACAACCCTCTCACTACGTCTAGGTAGTAGATCATTCTGACGAACTTGCATCTGACTTTCAGATGTTGAAGGTGCTATGTATTTGTCAACTGTCGTTGACGATGGTGTGTCGGTCGAACCAGCAAGTAACTCCTCGAGTAACACCTTACTTCGAGGCTTGAACTTCCTCATATAGTCATCCTCTAGAAATGTAGCATTTGTCGATACAAATACTTTGTTATCATCAGGACTATAGAAGAATCCACCCCTAGTCTCCTTAGGATAGTCAGCACATGTGTTGGACACCCCCATATGCAGAAATGTCGTAAACTAATTTTACGACCATTCCACAACTCTAAGTGAGTTTTAGAAACAAACTTAGATGGAACTACATTTAGGATATGCATTATTGTTTGCAGTGCATATCCCCAGAACGAACTAGGTAGTGAGCTATAACTAAACATAAATCTCATCATGTCTAGTATGGTCCGATTTCTCCTCTCTGCAACACCATTTTGTTGTGGTGTTCCAGGTGCTGTGAGCTGGGATATTATCCTATGCTCAACTAAGAATTCCTCGAAATCTCTGTCGAGGTATTCTCCTCCACGATCCGATCGTAGAGTTTTGATTTTCTTACCTAATTGGTTCTCAACCTCAGCACGATACTCTTTGAACTTTTCAAAAGTATCTGATTTGTGATGCCTTAGGTAAACATACCCATATCTTGAATAATCGTCAATGAATGTGACGAAGTATTCATAACCACCTCGGGCTCTTACATTCATCGGTCCGCAAATGTCCAAATGTATTAGCTCAAGTGGTTGACTGGCTCTTATACATTTTCCAGTAAAAGGTCTCTTGGTCATTTTTCCTTCTAAATAGGATTTACAGACTGGTAAAGTTCTGAGCTTTAACTGGTTTAAGGCTCCGTTCTTTATCAATCTGTCTATCCGATTAAGGTTGATATGACCAAGTCTAAGATGTCATAGATATGTGTCATCGTGAGAAATCTTTGGCCGTTTAGTTTTAGGTTTCTCAACCTTAAACATTTCAGCGTTGAGAAGTGACGTATGTGTTAACGGTCTTAACACATACAAGTTATTTTATGAGTTTCATGTGCATATAGTTAATCCATTTCTACCAATAATAACCAAATTGCTATTAAAAGAAACTGAATAACCATCATCCAAAAGTTTAGAAACAGAAATCAAATTCCTGCGAAAACCAGGAATGAATAACACATCGTTTAAATTTAAATAACTATTATTTGTGAAATTTAAACTAGAAACTCCCACTGCTCTTCCTGAAACGATATACCTTGTCCCGACCCTCATGGTGTAGTCACCTTCAGCAAGGTCCCTCTATGAATCAAGTAGCTGCAAAGAAGAACAAACATGGTTAGTGGCTCTAGAATCAACAATCCAAGCAGATTTATCATCCTCCACTAATAAAGATTCAATAACGAGTAAATCATATTTACCTGTTTCTTTTTTCTCTTTCAGCTCAGCAAGGTATTTAAGACAATTCCTTTTCCAATGCCCATTGCTATTACAGTGGAAACATTTTCTTTTGGGCTTGGCATCATTGGAGCCTTTCTTGTTCTTCTTCTTCTTCTTCATGGGCTTTCCCTTAGCCTTCCCAATGTTATTCTTCTTCATCTTTACAGATTTAGAAGACTCGGCAACATTTGCCTTAGCACCAGACTTATGAGGATCCACAAGCATGGTCTCGTAATGGGTGAGCTCATTAAGCAGTTGGGTCAAAGTAAAAGTCAACTTGTTCATAATATAGTTGCTCTTAAACTGTAGGAAACTCTTCCGAAGAGTTTCCATAATCATGGTCACATGGCTACGCTCGTCAATACGAGCTCCATGGGTTTCAGCAGTGTTGAGATAGGTTATCATCCTTAAGACGTGCTCTCGGACTGATGTCTCATCCTTCATCCTAGCAGTCATCGCTGAGACCATGGCCTCATGGCGTTGACGCTCCGAAGGCTGCCCAAACATGCCCTGCAATGACTCAATCATCTGAGATGCTAGAGCCATAGGTTCATGCTTTGTAGCAAGAACCTCAGACATCCCTGCTAGCAAGTAGCAGCGGGCTTTCTCATTTACTGCAACCTAATTCTGGTAGGTATCGCGCACAGCTTGGCCAGCATTTATGGCCGGCTCAGGAGGACTCTCCTCCGTCAGGACAAACTTTAGGTCTTCTCAGACCAGGATAGCGTTCATGTTACTTTTCCACTTAACATAGTTTTCTCCCGTTAATTTATCGTTTGAGAGTATGGAAATAATTGGAGAAACCATGACTGAAAAATTAAATAAACATGCATTTAAAATTCATTCATCGTATATCAAAATCATTAAACAATTTAGGCATAAAATTAAACATGATGCATGAACCATGAATAACGAATTAGAAACCTAAGAGAATTACTATGCCATGGAAATCTATCATCCCACAAGTAAGTGCCGACGTAGGGTAGGTCAAGTACTTGCATGATAAATCGAGACAATCTTAGCCGATTTAATATATGCGGGAATAACTCTTATTCCTATATTAAACAACTACCGTTTCATTAGATTAAAGAATTTTATTAACAGTTAATTATTCCTTTGTAAGTGTGACCCGCCGTTTCGGGATTCTTGGACTTACGAGTAAAGTGCCGTCGTAGGGTAGGTCAGTTCACAGGATACATCTAGAATCCCTATCCTCTCAGAACCCAAACTTGATATTGACCCAAAATGGACACCATCCGTAGGGGGACGAAAGCAAAGTCGTCTCGAGGCGCCTTTTGAATCTCACGTTTTTGGACTAACAACAGAGATCGCGGGATATACTGTCATATATCCATTTCCCACTCACTATTTTAAAATTAAGGTTTCTATCTATAAAATATCTAATATTTTATATTAACTAGTGTGGATAAAAATATGGCGGCTAAATCATAATATTTATTGACACTAGTTTAACATTAGTGAGCTTACTAATCGGTGCATAATCACACGCGTATAACGCAAGCGCACGTATCGTTCAAATAGTATAAAAAGTATCGATCACACGAGGACTTAATACATAATCTATTAATTTTATGAGGTCAAATGATTACTAGTATCTAACAGGTTGATTTGAAATGGTGATGATTTTGAATTTAAAAACAAGTAAATAAAATTTTGCAAAAGTAGGTTGAGGAAAATTCAAATTTATAAAACTATTCAGGGTTGTGATTTTCTTCCAATACCATTTTAAAGATGAGGTTGTTATTTATGTTTGTGTAATTTATCGGTTTACTAACCTGGAACACAAAATTATGCGAAAGCCTCTGTCGATGGTCAGACGCAAATACCCAGTTTAACTCAATTGAACCATTCAACCAAATACCTGGATTCATTAAGTTTAAGTTCCAATTATGGCTACCCCCGCCCCGCCCGACAGGTATATGTCTATCCTGTAAGGAAATCTATTAAAGGGTTATATATCCTCAAGGAAGATCGTGGGCTATTAAGTCTAAGGCTGAAACCTAAAATTCATTTGTCAAGTTTATTTTAGATTTACCAAATCAATCTTATTAGTGGCCAATTACAAGACGCATTAAGCTTAAGACTTAATAAGTAAACCTTTAAATTACCCAAACTATAAAATAACCCCTTATAAACCGGTGATATTAGAATTCATCACAACCCCATATAACTAACTTAGTTACGACACATAACTAGGGCGAGTAAAAACTTAAAAATAAAAGACATAAATTAAATGTTGAAAGTAAATGCGGTAAATAAATACTGAAAAGTGAAATTACAATAAAATAAAATACTAAGGTAAAGGATATACTTTTACTACTACTAATTTAGATATCTCCCTTAATATAATATATTAACTTGTGATGATATACCAAACCAGCCATATAGGCGGTATCAAAATTAAGTCAAATTAAGTCCGACCAGCCATATAGGCGGTATCAAAATTTGTCCATAAACCTGCCATATAGGCAGTAAGAAAATTTAATTACCAACCGACCAATCTGGCGGTATCCTTGCTTAGTCAGGTTTAAACCAGTTTAAAATGAATTACCAACCGACCAATATAGCGGTATCCTCATTAAGTCAAATTTAAATAGTGAATATATTATATTTAAGGGAGATTAATCTAAATAGCAGTAATAAAATTATTTACCTTTCACCCTAACAGTGGGAAGTTACCTCCTCATGTTGAATAGTAAAAACTGAAAAAGTAAAAAAAAGTAAATTATTATTATTACAGAACGTAATTAAAATTAATTACAAAACTGAAATTAGAACAAACTAGATAGAAAACTCCATATTTACATCAGAGAATTCAGAGAGGAAGGTACATTTACAACTGAAACATCGAGCTGAATTTATAGGCTTCGGGCGTCGCACGCCAAAGCGACACATGTCAGGCTTTGATTCGTCGGCTTCAGATTCTTATCTGACACGTGGCATTTCGGATAAGGTGATAAGGTGACATGTGGCAAGGCGGCTGGCAACTCAATAATTATACTAACGTGGCGATGACGTGGCGAAAGTGTTTGTCGGCACCATAAAATGATGACACGTGGCATGCTGTGATTGGCTGATGATGACGTGGCAGTGATGTGGCATGTTGACTCGGTCAACTGGTGATGTGGACGATGACGAGGCTGACACATGGAGTGACACGTGGCGACACGTGGCGATGGTGATTGTCGACACCGTAGGATGTTGACACGTGGCATGACGCACGTTAGCAGACCGGCTGTGATGGTGACACGTGACACGACGCACGTTAGCAAAGTCCAACTTCTCAGATTCTGACACGTGGACCCGGCGCACGTTAGGCGTCGCGACGCCAAAGGCTTGCGCGTCGCGACGCGCAAAATTATGAAAATGACCTTTTGTCCGTTTTTCACTATTTTGGCCCCAAATCACCTCCAAAGAGTCTTGAAACTTTATTTATCTACAAAAAAACACAAAACACATCAAAATATTCACAAAACTTAAGAAACTATACAAAATATTAAGTTAAATGAGTGGGAAATAGTGATACAATTACCACTCATCACTTACCAATTTTAACTTCTTAAATTTATATCATTAATTTTCCATTAGTCTTTACTAATTGTATTACTCAATTAAACTAATTTAATTAGACTGGTATTAGTGACCTATTATATTTTAACTCTTAAAATACTAGAACACTAATAGGTTTAAAATTTTTAAGGAATCCTAAAATGTCAATATTTGTATTAAACTATTTAATTAATCTTAGTGCGTTATAAAATCCAATGGTACATGGAATTATATCCCGAGTGCAAACCATATTACCGTCCATTCTGATTCGGCTATGGAATTTATATCCGGGTTTCCATCCTATATACCAATGGAATTTATTATGCACTAATTAAGCCCAATATATTAGAATTCAAATTTTAAATCATAAATCCAATTAATCTAATTAATTGATTTCCATGCATATCATATTCTAATTCTAAACACTTTAAATTACATAAAATCATATTTTATGTCTTTAATGATAATGCATCTAAAACATGTTATGGCATGTAAAATGCAAGAGTGTGCACCCTAAGCTATATGACATGTTATTCAAACAATTCGAAATAAAAAATACATATAACATAAAAAAATTATTTTGCATTGACCGGCTCTTATTTTTCCTATACTAATCTAATTAGTACATCAAATATACCAAGACATCCCTTGGTCTTCAAATCCCGCTTCAAAGTGGTGTTGTCTCCTTTTGAGACTTCGGTGATCCAAATTACAAAAATTGAAACTTTACATTGAAAAATAAATTACAAAAATTGAAATCAATGGCCTTATGGCCTTACATCCCAAAAATAAAACCAACTACAAAAATAAGAGCCAGAAAAATTTACGACCAATGCAAAATCCATTCATCACATGAAATAACAAAAACATTCATCATATGAATATTATATTGTGCCCACTTATCTAAACATGCATATCATATTTATAACACATATAAATATATTAAAAATATAAACTTTAAATGAAATAGAGAAGGGTTAAGAACACTTTTCAACCTCGCTCTCGATGTCAATTGTAGGAAACGCTTTCCTCGCATTGCGGAAACATCTTAGGCTCACTGATCGGACTTGAAAATTTTTTCTGCCCTTCCCTTTAAGTTGTCGAATCTGACCAGCAGGTATACTGAAATTTTGCTTCTATTTCGGACAAGATTTCAGCCCCGGAACACCCCTGAAATAGTCCCCGAACAGCAGTGAAATAATGGACTGTTTTGAACACGTTACACAATCGAACTGCACCCAAATCAGCCCCTGATTTTCGTGACCATCAAAGATATTTCATGTCTGATTTTTCACTCAAAAATCAGTCCTAACACAGCCCCAAAATGTCCCCAAGTGTTTCCCAAAATTTCGGATTAAAACAAAAAAAAACCGAGTCCCAAATCCCCTTTGATGTTTACGACAGTGAGTAATATTATGCTCACTGCCGTGGCTTTGTTATATCAAGAATGAGATGGAAATAATTTTTTGTTCGTTACCAAAAGATCTTTCGTGCTATGTCTCACAACCAACGGAGAGTAGTGTGGGCTACACTCACTAAATGAATCCTAAACTCTTTAGAGATTATTGTCACACAATAATATTTTTCTTATGTTTTCTTATTGTTCTTGGTATTTGCCTTCTCAACAATTGAGAGAGAATGAAAAAGAAGAAGAAGGAGGCTAGGGTTGCTAGAAAATGAGAGAGTTACAAAAGAAAATCAAATTTTCCTTTTTATACTTAGGTTAAATTGTTTCCAAATAAAACAATCACTCCCTTCCCCATTAAGTGAAAATCGGCCAAGGCCATAATTTTGATTAAATTTTTGTAACATCTACTATTTAATTACTATAATAAAAGATGTTACAAAAATTAAATATGTCATTACCTTTCAAAAAGGTGTAACATCCAAGTAAGAGATTTAATTTCCAAACAATCAAAACTCTTCCCCTTATTACATTGAAGAATTCGGCCACCATAAGAAAAAAATATAAATTTTGTAACATCAATATTTAATTTCCATAATGGAAAATATGTTACAAAATAAAAAAGGTTAAATTTTTAAACATATGTAACTTTCAAATTAAAACCAAGGGTTTCCAAAACCCAAAATTTGGAAATTACTTACTTAACCTTCCATTTAATTATATCTCGAAATATTAATTAAGCTCTTAATTAAATATTCTGAATTATTAACTCCGGGTTATTCCATTAAAAACCTGAAGTTGCACTCTCGTAGCCGCAGATGAAATATAAAGCCGAACCAAGTCGATGTCAATCGATATAGTCATTACATATAGATTAACCCTTTCATGAGTATCTCGTAATTAGAGCCGGGTCATAATGTCAGTTATACCCCTCTAATTATTTTTACCTTAAGTACCATAGATTCTCTAATGAACGATTTATTCATAACCATTATGAATTTGAATCTTTCTATTCGTAATAGAAAGACTCGAGCGCTCAAATCGTTCAAGCACCGAATCAACCCTTAAGAAAGATACTCCTCTACTTCTCGCAAGAAGGAGTGAACTCCATGTCTATGTAAAACGTTCCCAGCTACACAACAGACCATGCCCCCAAAGTACGTAGCTATTGGTCGGGACTGCTACACAAACCTCACCTTTATAAATCAAAGGACATAGCCTGACATGCAGGAGTTCGTAGTACACTCAGGATTAAGATCAATCCATATATGATCATCTAGTAGATCGAAATAACTTTCTTTGTTTAACGGATATTATAAGAATGTCATTTCCATCTGGGTCCAATCCTATATGATCACATCATACAAGGTGCCTCCATTCTCATGTCTCTACATGGACGATCTCGAATCAAGGCCGTCATACAAATATAGAATGGACCGTAGCTATAGATAAACCATAAACAAAGTACCCGCTTTGTTTGCTCTCTATGGACTATTTAAGATTACTAACTTCAAACTTAAATCCTCTTGTGTATGACACTCATACACTAAGTCTGAAGGCACATAAGTAATCTAGGATATTCAAGATAATTTATAATATGCGAATATTAAACAAATATTTGATAAATGAATAATGCATCGTTTTATTTCAAAACACATAAAGCCGTTTACATCATATGTAGCTCTAGGGCATACATTCCAACAAAAAAATGCTCACATCAACATCACTAAGATTCCAACAAACCCAAATTTGACCAAACGGAAGAACATCGGGATGGAAAAAAAAACTTCCACGAAGGATTTATAGCTCGGGAAACATTCACAAATTAATATCTTTCACCTTAGTTTAAACTAACCACACAAAGAAAGTTTCTCATCACGAAAGAACCTCATAACTTCAGATTGTTTCATAGGATCATTGAGATCCCGGATGTTCCAACAACCAAAAATCATTAAAAACAGACATAAATGAGGAATAACACCCAAGAAAATCATCACCGTCTGCCTCCTTTCGAGGATTGACATTTCTGACTCCTCTAACCACTTAAGCCTTCTTAGGCTTGTTACCATAATCTAGCTTCTTTTCTCCATAGAGTCATTGGCCTTAATAACTAGCATGCTATCATTAGAAAGCAGCGAATCACAAATGAATATAAGCGGAATCTCAGCTAAACCATCCTCTGAAATATCTCTAACAGGCAGTGTGACCATAGGAGTGCATTCACCCTCCTCCTTTTTATCTAGAACCTCCACAATACCTTCCTTCGAAGTACAAACTGGCACTAAGTAACTACTGGAGTCGAATTCAAACCCTTAGAAGAGCACTCACCCGGAAAAATAACCTTAACAGCGGTATTGTAGGCATTGTATTCTTACATAAAGCCCAATGATGAGCCTCGTATGGAGGCACTACCCGATAAGTTGAGGAAGTCGCGGGAAACGGATGTCGGAAGGGAAATTTTAAAAATTAATACATTATCAAATTTAATTCATTTGTTTAGCCTCGGGCTCGCTTGATTAATCTCTGTTTTAAATATTAGCCTCGGTCCAAAACCCCCGCAACCCATAAAAGCCCACATACCTATACACACCCATCCAAAACCCATGCAACCCATGCAATCCTTCTAGGCCCACACGCCCAAGCCCAATCCAAGACATTTCAATCACATTTAATCACATGCCAAATCCCTCCCAAATCACCTTCCAAATTTAAAAATATTTTGAATCCAATCCCCACCAAAATTACAAAATTCTTTCCCTTAATAACTTAATAAAATACATCCTTTTTTACATGATTTATTTCCTTACAAGATAAAACCTTAGCACAACCCTAACCCTAACACACAACTATAAAAACATAACCTAACCAAACCCGAACACTCTCTTCTCGGCAGCCACACCATTCCCTCACTCTCTCATTAAAAAACAGCAGCCCCTCTCTTCTTCTCAAAGATCATCACACATTCTCTCATCTCTCTACATCTCGCCTCTCTCTTCTCTCTCTCTCTTTTTCTTTCCTCACATTCGCGACAGTACACAAAACACAACAGAAGATAAAACCTGAAGCTCTCTCATTTTTTTCTACACGGCTTATTTCCTTATCAACAAACACACATAAGGCAAACACAAAGGAAACCCTAATGGCCTCACTCTAATCTCTCTCGCCTCTCTCTTCTCCTCTCTCTCTAAGCTCCCATCCTCTCTCTTCCATCTCTCTCGGCCATTCAAAAAACACAGGAGCCACCCTCCAAACAAAAACACATAAGCCAAAAACCAATAGGACCCTTCAAACACACTATCCACAGTAACACAGGAAAAAAAAAAAACCTAGTCTCTCTCTCACCCTAGACACACGGTTCCACTGAGACACACACAACTTCACGGCACACCCTTCACAAACAAGTGAACCAGCCCTTAACACCGACATACACAAACTAATAATCAAGCTGCATCACCGACCATACAACAATAAATACCCCACAAGCGAAAGCAGCACATGCTGACTTGGAGTGAACGTTACTAAAAGAAACAAGTACCCAGCCAAAAAACCAAGCCACAAGCAACCCATTACCCCACAGACCGAACACACTCACACAGCCAACAAACACGTGAAACCAATTGAAACTCCACCGAACAAAATAGTGAGTAGTCCATCACTGTGAAACCAAGCCGTGAACCCTAGAAGAACCAACAAAATCGACAACAAAAAAGCCACGTGAACAAAGAAACAAAGCCACTGACCGAATAAACAAACAACAAAAATAAAGAAAGACCCCACCAGCCGGAAAACAACCACCCTTCAACCAGTCCTCTCACCGAACACAAAGCACACAAAAACACACCCTTCAACCAGCCTTCCATCGCACTAACCAACCCCATAACCGAGAAGAAAATATTCCCCTAAACCACTAAAAATCAGCCCCCGAACCAGTGAATCAGTGACAGAAAATCACCCCCTAAAACAGTCCATGAACTACCAAAAACAATCCCCCCAAAAACAGCCCTGAAACACCGAAAACAGTGATCCAAAACAGCGAAAAACAGCAGCAAAAATAGTAGCTAAAACAGCGGCTCAAAATAATGAAATAGTGAATGAAAATGTTGAACCAGTGAACTAGAAAAGTTACGGAGCATTAACCCTTCCGGCGACGGCGTAACACACTTCCGAGAAGCAATTTAAAAGGTAAGACCTGAGGGCACCCTTTACTATTATTTATTTATCTCTTCAGCTATTTATTATTGTTCACTTGCATGCATCATTTGTTTCACGTCTATTTTATTTATATTGGGATAATGATCGCGTGCTATCTCTTGCGGTTATATCAGATGGAAACCTAGACATAAATTTCGTAGCCGAATCCAAATGGACGGTAGTGCGGTCTGTACTTGGGATACAACTCCCTGTACCGCTTGAGAAACATTCATGCACATGTTTCATTTTTGTTATTTAATTTTTGTGTTCATTCATTGTTTTTGTGTTTATTATTCCGTTATTTACTTTCTGTATGTGATTTCATTTATTTATTTATGCATCGTTATTCAGTGCGCATGGGCTAATTACGTCGGATTAAAGGTCATTCATTTGAGGGAAATGCCTAAGGGCAACATTTACCACAATATTTTGTCGCGCCGGACGAGGTACGCTTGGTGGATGTGAAATGTCCAATCGGGCATACGATGTCCCATATAGATGTTGGCCAAGTCTCTTGGTCGCATCTATTTTATTATTCTGTTATTTACTTTCTGTATGTGATTTCATTTATTTATTTATGCATCATTATTTAGTGCGCATGGGCTAATTACGTCAGATTAAATCATTTCCCAGTTCACACTGGGTAGTGACTCCTTTATTCTCCGGTTTAGTCCCCGCGGGCTACTTCGTACTCCCGACGGACCGTGAGCCCGGACAGCGTCGCCGATCTTTGTGCCTGTGTCTACAGGTATATCCCGAGCACTCAACCCCACTTGGCTTAACAGGACTAGCCAGAACCGCAGCCTTACCCTCTTATTGGAGACCGAAATCCATTCACCCTCTCTATCCTTAACTGCTAGATCCAAAACAGATGCAACCGTAGAATGAGTGGTGGTCTTGAGAACCCAAGTCTGTGAGGGCTTACTCTCCTCCCTCTTAGGAGAAATCCTAGGGCACGAACTCAGAGAATGACAAAAAAACCTCACACGAAGAGCATTTCACATGAATCCATTCATATTCGGCCCTCACTTTTAACCACAAACCATTAGAACATTGGAAGTCAAAATCATCAACCAGTGCCTCCCTAGCATCAATTTCAACACAAACCCGGGCAAAACTAAACTGTTTCTTGTAAAGGGTAATATGGTCAGCATGGAGAGGCAACCAACTACACTAGCCACAAAATTAAGTCCCTTAGCAGTCCAGTACTCAAAAGGCAGATTGTAAAGGCGAACCCACATCAGAACTTTGTTGATGTCCTCTTTGGTCAAAGGTAAGCTCAGTTGCCAAGCTTGAGAACTAACAGCCAATTAGCCATATGATATGGAGCTTTGCCCAAAGCCACACACGCTTCTTGAAAGCTAGAAAAACTAAATAGAAAGAAACCATTATCTGAGGTCAAAACCTCATGCAAGCCAACCTCCCCATATCTTGTGAGCAATAGAGTCAACAATTTGAAACGAGTGTCTCTTACCCATAAAATAACCAACTAATGTACAACGCCAAAAGACACTCCATTCTTCAGCAACCTCCAAAGGAGGACTCACCTTAACTCGTCCATCAATAAAGTTCGGTTGAACATAATGTAAAGCATTAGAATTACAAACTGGATCAAGATTATCTGCCTCGTTGGAACCATTCAACACATTTACATAACTCAAGGTGCCATCTGTACCAAAACAATGAGATTTGGATAAATTAGGGGCTGCCCTACCAGCTTCATTACCATTACTGACTACTACCCCAATATCCCCCACGACATTAGGAGTAACAACGTCTCCTTAAGCACTCAAACACACGACAATATGAGTAACAATAGTAGCACTATCAGACACATTCACTGCCTTGGTCATGCTAGAGATATATGACATCACAGTCCCCAAATTCCCAAACACATGAGTTTCTGCCAGACCCTTGGCACCACCAGCAACTGCACTCAAACCATTGTCACAAACTTTCACTACCTTTGCAACGCAAGAGGAAGACATAACATGCCCCTTTATGTTCGGCAAATCCTCTCCAACAGAGCAACCAACCCCCCCCCCCCCCCCCCCCCACTACCTTTAACAGTATCAAACCCCATACCCTCCTTCGAACAATAACTGGGCAAAGAGGAACCAAATGGGGAATGAAAAAAACCACCACCACCACAAAAACCATCTGTTACACTAGAGACAGACAGGTCAAAAACACCACCAGAACTGAGCACAAAGGAGTAGGAGGACCAGTCTTTACAGCCCCCGAATCCACAATGAAATCAGACCCAGCCGAGCAACTAGACAAAGAATAACCCACCGGAGTAAGAAAGCAACTCTGACCTAGAATCGGAGGAGAAAAAGAGGTCGGTCCAAGAGCAGAAGAACCAGACACCAGTACACAGGGAAGAACAGCCTTGTCAACGGTAAAAGAACAAGAGTGCTCTACGGGAAGGATCTCTGAACCCGTCTTACAGCCCGAAATAACATGGGTGCTCACCTGACCCGACGAAGAACCAAAGAGATCTGAACTGGGGCCCACCTACAGAGAGGCAACAGCGGGCAAAGAGGCTAAGGAAGGCTCACGAGGAACAGAACTGACGGCCTTACGACCCACAACAGGGAGGCGTGGCCCCAACACCGGCATGCCAGAGGCAGGCATCGAAGATACAGAAGGGAAAGTGAGGAAAAAGAGTGAGACAAAGCAAATTAAAACAAAAGGGGATAAGTGAGAGCAAGTGATGAATCTCAAAATGGTTTAAAGGTTAATCTGCGACTGAAACAAGATTGAAGAAGCCATCGACAAAAAGAAAAAAGATGAAAGAAATAAGAACGAAAACAATAGAAGAAGGAGAAAAAGAGGGAAGGAAATCGAGTAAGGGAATCAAAAGATCTACGTTACCCTTTATAAGTCACTATTCAATTTCATAAGTCAATACTTCATAAGTTACAACTAATTACACTCACAGTAGAATCATCTGTGACACTCCCACTGCATCTTTTCTGGCTATTTATGATGTAAACTATCTAACGTCATAAATAGACTCAAAACTAATCTGACCCTAATGGTTGCGAACTATATTCTCCATGAATAAAAAAACTCATTCTTAATATCTTAAAGATAACAAAGAAGATATTTCAAGACACATCCTATGGTCTACATGGTATCAAAATAGCTCGTAAAATTACGATTAAATTGATATTTTAATCACACATAATATATTATTCATAATGCCATCATCCTATGATGCATAAGATTGACTAGACATTCTAATCAATTTCTCTGTCGACTAAGGAATCATCATTTACGAAAGATGAATACTATATATAAGAGACACACTAACTGTCAAATAGTTATACTAACGGTCACACAGATAGTCTTAATGCGTCCTTTATTAGATCATATTTAATGCATGACTAATGAGAGTATCCCACAAGTCTCTTAGTTTTATATCATATATAAAACCTTATATCGAATATAACATAGATCACTCCCACTGCTTTCAAGGAGAAATAAGACTTAGGTAAACCTTTTGCCTCACAAACATCCTTTTTTTTTGCCTCACAAACATCCCATTATTACCTTAATAATCATAATGTCGTTGAGATATGTAGCATTAGAAAGAAATTTTTATGCTCCCACTAACCCTACTATCACATATGTATTCTCTATACTTTGATAAAATCAGACAATCTGACTGATATCAAAATTAGAGAACACAGATTTCTGAAAACTCATCCGAGTCTACAATAGGCTCTATAAGCTAGTATACCAAACTGTAATTTTAGCAGAATACAAACTCCAGGGCCATTCCAGAACGGAACGCCACTTTGCACTCTTAGTTAAAATACACAGTTTAATATTAACATTAACCAACATATCTTTAATTGTTCAATTAGTGTGACTAAAGATAATTTTCCTCAGAATCTACAATAGATTGTTGAGTATAACATTTCTCACTGTCATACTATAAAGGTCAAACCTTTAATAAGTTCACTTTGCTTTTGCTGCGCAAACCAATTTGCACATTTTATGAACGATTCATAACGAAAGTTCAATCAAGTTCCAAACTTGATCTTAGTAAGCTATGAACAATCTTAGATCTATGGTTTAATGCTAACTTCCGAAATCAATATCAAATATCGCTTCCACTATAAGTTATAGGATAACTTTCTTCGATAAGAAAATAATAGAACCATTAAGTATCAAATACTTCGCAAATGATTCTGACATCCTATTGGACTTATATGTAAGATGTCCAAGGGTCTTTTCATCTTATTAATTATGTAGTTCCATTTATAGATTATCAGTCTTATATTTAACTTCAATAAGTCAAGTCTTTTTTTTTTGCAATAAGTCAAGTCTTTTCTACAATGGTCAACATCTGATGTTACACACCAAGTAATAAAACAATTTTATTACTTGGGATCGTAGAAAAGATATTATATCAAATAGAATATAATATTCTATTAAATAGAATAAATGATAAATTTTTACTTGTACCTTCGAGACGCAAGAACTTTCAATTATATAACCATTATACAAAAGAAAGATTCAAATCTCAAACTTTTCAAGATTCGAATTTTCTACTTATACATATTATATATGTAAATTTAGAAACTAATGGAACCTTAATTAAAATGATGAATTAGTGTTACTAGAGCATATCCCCAAGAGCATTGAAACAATTCTTTTTTTTTTAATAAGGTAAGTATGTATTAACAAAAAAAAAAAAAGCACAAGCATACCCCAGACAGCTAGGGAGGATAGACCCTCTTAACAACAAAGCTAAAAGCTAAAATGGGCAAACCCCAGAAAACTAGAGAGGACATGCCCTCCTAGAAAAAAACCCGAAAGGCTATAAACAAAACAAAACCATCAGAAAATGTAATCAGGCAGACGTCAAGAAAGGTGAAGCCATTTATTATCATAAGATGGTTTCACCCTCCGTAGTAAACTGGCACGAGACTGGACAGTAAACACAATATCACAAAGTAGAGCACTGACAGGGCGATGGGTCACATCATGCATTTGGGCATTCCTCTCCCTCTAGATGTAGTAAACTGATGCAGCAAAAGAAAACCGAACAAGAAGATGATATAATGAGGCGTCAGTGAACTGATACATCCACTCAACCGTCTGTAACCAATCTCGAGAACTCCAATCTAACCCACACATGGCCAGAACCGTAGTCCAAACCCGCGAAGAGAAAGAGCATTGGAAGAAAATGTGATCAATATCCTCACTTGAACAACCACAAAGGACGCATCGCAAGCAAACAGAGATACCGAAACTCATTAGATGATCTTGGATACAAAGGCCACCCTGAATAGTCATCCAAAGAAGTAAAGAATGGCGTGAAATAACTTTACGAAACCAAACAACCTGTTACCAATGTATCAAAGAGCCTCTCATCCTCATCGCATTCCAAGCACTAAACACTGAAAACCTCCTTCTACTGTAATCCTCCCAAACCAACTCATCCTCCCTCATACTAGAAGGATCCGATTGAAGGGATCGAGCCAGCTCAACAAGGGCAGTTGACCTAGCTGGGGGCCAACGCCAAGAAGAGCCAGAGATAATAGTAGCAACTGTAGCCATCCTATCCAAGCCAGAGTCATAAATAACTCTCTCACCCAACGTATCCACAATTGGACCCAGCGGATGCTAGTTTTCAAACCATAACAGCGTCTTTTCACCATTCCCAATCATAAACCTCATTCTCCGATGAGCCCAAGAACGAATCTCTAGAATCTTCCGCCAATTCCAAGTGCAATCTCTAGGACACGACACCTCCCAAAAGCTCCGTCCCCGAAGCAAGTAAGACTGGACCTAATTCGACCAGGAGGAGACCTGACCAGAGCAAAGAAACCATAAATGCTTAACAATAGCCACTGTATTCCATGTTGCCAAACTCTTAATCCCCAAACCCCTCTCTTTCAAAGGTAAACAAACAGTCCTCCAAGTAACTATCGCCCATGAGGAAAAAAGCTCACTACCCTTCCAGAGGAATGATCTGAGAGTCGTCTCTACTTTCTTAATAATAGACATAGGAAGAATGACTAATGAACACTAATAAACTTGAATAGAGAACAAAACCGACTTGATGAGCTGAAGCCGCCCTGCAAATGAAAGAAACCTACTACTCTAGCTCTTGGCACGCTGGATGATATGCTCAACAAAAGAAGCACAATCTGAAGCTTGGAGTTTAGAAGAAATCAAAGGGACTCCCAAATAGTGAACTGGGAGAAAACCCTATTGGGTATAGTGCCAAGACTGGTGCACTGCACAACTTCATTTTCAGATCCTGGAATGCACGCTCCTGCTCTTCACCCCATTTGAAGCCAACAGTCTTCTTCACTAGTTCACTCAGTGGTGCTGCAATACTACTGAAGTCTTTAACAAATCTACTGTATAAGCTTGCTAATCCATGGAAGCTTCTGACTTCTGTCATTGTTGTTGGTGTTGGCCAATCCTGAATTGCCTTCACATTTTCCAAATCTACCTCGATGCCATCTGTACTCACAACGAATCCAAGGAAAATAATTCTATCCATACAAAAAGTGCACTTATCAAAGTTAGCATATAGTTTTTCTTGCCTTAACACATCAAGAACTTGCTTCAAATGCATAACATGCTCATATAATATTTTTCTGTAAACTAAGATGTCATCAAAATAAACCACAACAAACTTACCTAAAAATGCACGCATAACATGATTCATCAATCTCATAAATGTCCTAGGTGCGTTTGAAAGACCAAATGGCATAACTAACCATTCATACAAGCCATACTTGGTCTTAAATGCAGTTTTCCACTCATCTCCCTCTCTCATGCGAATTTGATGGTATCCACTCTTTAAATCAATCTTACTAAAAATTTTGGAACCATGCAATTCATCCAACATGTCATATAGTCTAGGAATAGGGTGACGATACTTTACCGTAATATTGTTGATAGCTCGACAATCAACGCACATACGCCACGTCCCATCTTTCTTAAGAACTAGAAGAATTGGTACCGCACAGGGACTCATACTTTCTCTGACATACCCTTTCTCCATCAACCCCCGCACTTGCCTCTGAAGTTCTTTCATTTCCCCAGGGTTGCTCCTATAAGTTGGCCTGTTGGGAATGACTGCTCCAGGTGTGAATCTATCTGGTGCTCAATACCTCTAATGGGTGGAAGCCCACTAGGAATGTCCTCGGTCAGTACGTCACTGTATTCCTGCAAAAGAGATGAAATAGACACAGGAAGCAAAGGGTCAGTGTTAGTAAAATAAACATGAGGCTCCTTATAGACTAACAATAGCATGAGCTTGCTAGCCTTGAACGCTTTCCTCGCTTCACCTTCACCCTTTTTAACTCTCCCTTTTGTTTCCCCCTCACGTTCACTCACACTCCCCTTGGGAACTCCATGGCATTGGCCTTACACCAGATACACCACTCTCACTAGTCTCACCCAAGGTGGTGTTCCCCTCACTCTCTCTTTGTCACGCTCAAGTTGCAAATTAACCTGATCTTCATAGACTTGTGTAGGTGTAAGTGGGTATAATGTAATGGGTTTTCCCTTATGCTGAAAAGAGTACTTGTTCTTGAACCCATCATGAATAACCTTCTTATCAAACTTCCACGGCCTACCCAAAAGAATATGTCCAGCATGCATCGGTATCACATCAAATATGACATTATCTATGTATGGCCCAATGGTAAAGCTCAACAATACCTGCTTTGTCACATTTATTTCCCCACAATCATTTAACCACTGCAACTTATACGGCTTTGGGTGTCTCAAGCAACTCAATCCCAATCGCTCAATCAAAGTTGTGATAGCAACATTAGTACAACTGCCCCCATCTATGATCATTCTACACCCATTGCCATTCACACAGCACCTAGTGTGGAATATGTTCTCCCTCTGCTGCGTACTCTCATCCTCTACAACCTGTGCACTCAAAGTACGCTTGACAACTAAGGATAAGTTCTCCAGCGGGTATGCAACTCCCTCGTGGTCACTGGTATCCTCCAACTCTGGTATCTCATCATCAACCTCACTATCAGTAGAGTACACCTCTCCACTCTTCTTATCAATCACTAAGGTACGTCTATTGGGACATTGTGAAGCATAGTGTCTCATGCCCAAACATTTGAAACATTTGACATTCTTAGTTCTAGTAGTTGTACCCTCAGGTTTTGGTCTAGTTTTACTCGGTTCTGCAGCCTCTTTACCCTTGGCACTAGGTTCGGCCCTAGGCTTATTAAAGCCTCCACTGAACTCACCGCTACGCTTGTCAAAGCCTCCATCCCGCTTCTCATTCGGAACCCACTTCCATTTCCATGCAGAATTGGCCTGAGTACCAAATCTGGATGTGGACATTGCTTTTGCCTCTCTACCTTGATAGCCATGTGAAGCACATCGTCTAAATCAATATAATGATGCAACTCCACCATGTTGGCAATCTTTCTATTTAAGCCCCCTAGAAACCGTGCCACAGTAGCCTCTGCATCCTCAACTACACTTGCCCTGATCATGGCAACTTCCATCTCTGTGTAATAGTCCTCAACACTCTTGGTCCCCTGATACAGATGCTGTCATTTCTGATACAACTCCCTATAGTAATGGCTGGGTATAAACCTCTTTCTCATGAGTCCCCTAAGTTCCTCCCATGTCTGAACCGGTCTCTCATAATTTCTCCTCCGAGTAAAAATAATATGATCCCACCAAATCATAGCATAATCAGTAAACTCAATTGCTGCCAGATTGATCTTCTTCTCGTCTGAATAGTGATGACAGTTGAAAATCAGGTCAATTTTCCTTTCCCGTTCTAAGTAAGCCTCAGGATCATTCTTACCCTGAAAGGTCGGTATCTTGATCTTGATGCTACCTAGATCACCATCAACATCTCCTCATCTACCATATCCCTTCCGATCATAATCCCATCTTCTGTCATCAAATGCACCTCCACCATCAAATTGTCTTTCCCTCCTATCATTCCTCCTATCAAACCTCCTATTAGGCCTCCTATCATGCCCAGGCTAAAATCTCTCCTCCACATCATCAAGACCATCAGAATCATCAAACTCATTTTCAGCTTCCTCTTCATGTGGTGGTACATACTGTGGTGGTACACGTCGAGGTGGCACATTATGAGGTGGTGGTATATTTTGAGGTGGTGGTATATGCTGGGGTGGTGGTGTTCTAGGACCACTACCAGTTTGAATACTCTCCACACTTTTGGACAATCTCTCCAAAGCAGTATTCATGTTCTCCATCATATCTGTAAATTTTCTTTCCAAAGCCTCAAGCTTTTCATCAATGGTTAGACCTGCCATCTCAACACTAAACAAACCAATTAGAAATAACAAGAAAGTAAAGCAAATATGTAAATCCTCACAATCTCACGCGTTTACACTCGAATGATATCACTCCACTTGTGTTTGCACTCTATTGGCTTTTACCCAATATTGTGCTCACAATCACTACCTTTTACCACTCTTGAGTTCTTCCTCAATTCAAATGCGAATCACACTCAATCCAAGAATACTAAACCAAGTGTAGTCCTCAAGCAAGCATGAAACACAAAGACCCAATAATATATATATATATATATATATATATGGCAGGTGGGAAAATACGAATAAGAATAGCAATGATGAAGACTCAATCAATAAAACTTAAGCTAGAGTATTTGGAATAAGGAAATAAACAATTAGCACGATGAGAAACAAATAAGCATGTAAATTCACGGTCGTATGCAATTTCGGGAGAAAATTCGGCGCCTCTATAGAAAATTTGATGGAATACCCTCCACGGACACCTAAATGATAATATGGAACAAACTAAATTTAACCAAAATTTTCGACTTTTTTACTCTTTTTTTTTGCTCGAGTGATCACTGCCACCCAAGTCAGAAAAAAAAGGCTAAGTATCAGCTCACTGATGTTCAAGTCCGATATGAAATGGGATTCAAAGTCTAATTCTTTAAGAAGTCTGGTGATGATGAACTCACTGATGTTTTTTTTTTTAAAAAAAATGATTCACTAGGTTTTCAGGAATAATTCACACATCCGTTTATGAACATGCTTATTTCTTCAACTTCAACATATGCTAAAGAATAGAATGTAAATGACGAACTATATGAAGAACACGACAAAAACCCAGATCCAGGAATAAACAAATATGACGAACTGATATGAAGAACACAATAAAACCTAGATCCAAAAATAAATAAATATGAAGAACTGATATGAAGAACACAATAAAACCCAGATTTTGACAGAAGAATTTCAGAACAAAGTATTAACCTAGAAACAATAAAACGAAAACAGAAACAAGATCCAACAAGAACTGAAACGAAAACAACAAAGAACGAAAATTAAAACAGAATCAAACAACGAATTTAGATAGGAAATCAGACCTTTGAACCCTGAGCTCTGATACCAAATGACAGGAAACTCATTAGGATGCGAATCCAGCAAACCCCAAGTATTTTTCTCTAAGCCCCAAGAACCTTAATCAATGATTTTGTAAAAACAAAACCCATCCAAGATCAGCCCTAAACTACCATGAAACATTACCCATGATAACTCGGAACATGAAATCAGTGTGTTTTGCTAGCAATGGAGACGCCACTAAGCTTGCTAAACTTAGATAAGTCGATTTTAAACTTGAAAAGGGGAATCTTTCCCTCACAAGAATTCGGCCATAGCCACAAGCATAAAAGCTTCAATGTTCTCTCAAATTCGTGAATGATGCAAAATGAGAAGAAAGAAAGTTTAAATAATGTTACAAAAAAAAAACCCTAAGGCATAAAGACAACAATGCCCCTAAAGGCGAAAGTACAAAAATACTAAAGTCTTCAAGTCTTCAAAGGCCTTTGAAGCTTCATTCAGAATTGATTTGGGCCAAGTGAAGTGGCTTTGGGCCCTCTCCATTGAAGCCCACATGCGTTTCTATTTGTTTGTTGCAATCGGCCATAAAACTCTGAACTAATCTCGCCATTGCTTCTCTGAGTCTTTTAGTTTTCTGTCTTGTAATTGGCCCTTCTGGTACTTGTAATGGGTCTATTATTTTACTGGCCATGTCCTTTGATGCTCCACGTATGGGCTGGATCATGTCACACGACAATGTATATAGCTTGAGACGAAAAACGAATAATGCTCACATCAATATCACTAGGATTCCAAAAACCCAAATACGACCAAACGGAAGAACATTTGAATGGCAAAAGAACTTCCACGAAGGATTTATTGCTAGAGAGACACTCACAAAAATAATATCCTTTACTTTGGTTTCAACTAAACCACGCATAGAAAGCTTTTCATCATGAAAAAACCTCCTAACTTCAGCTTGTTACATAGGGTCATTGAGACCCCGAATATTCCAGCAACCAAAAATCATAAAAACAAATAGGAAAGAAGAACCCACCCAAGCAGAACAACGCCGTCTACCCTCTTTCGGGGACTGTCGTTTCTGACTCCTCTTTCCTCATGAACCCTTCTTAGATTTGTAACCATAAACCAATTTCTTTTTCTCTAAATAATATTTAGCCTTGACAGCCGAACTGTTATCATTAGGAAGAGGCGAATCATAAACCCTAATAGGCTGAATCTCAGCTAAAGCGGCCTCAGGAAGATCCTTGACATGCAGTGGTGTAATATGAGAACATTGACCCTCCTCCCTCTTACCTTCAGCCTCCACAACAACTTCCTTATACGTATCAACTAGCACAGAAGAAACTACCAGAGCCGGTTCCAAACTCTTAGTAGAGCACTCACCCAAAATAAAAACCTTGTCAGCAGAATCACCGGGAATCACATCGCCACTCGAACTAACGGGAGTGGTCAAATTCACTGCCTTACCTCTCTTCTTTTTAGAAAACTAAAATTTATGCACCCTCCTTATCCTTAACCGCCTCAACCATAACAGCTGTACCCATAGTAGGAGTGGAGGACTTAGGAACCCAGGTCTGAGAAGGCTTACTTTCCTCTCTACTAGGAGCCTTCATAGGGCAAGAATTCAACGAATGATCAAAAACCTCACAAGTAGCACATTTCACAAGAACCCACTCGAATTCGGACCTAACCTATAAACGAGTACCATTAGGGCACTGTAAGTCAATATTCTCAACCAGAGGGTTCTGAGCATCAATTTGAACACAAACTCGAGCAAAACTGAGCCTTTTTTTAGAAAGGGTAATATGGTCAGTATTGAGAGGTTTACCAACCGCACTGGCCATGAAACTAAGTCTATTAGCAATCCAAAACTCAAAAGGCAGATTGAAAAGTCTAACCCACACCAGAACTTTAAAGAGGTCCTCCTTAGTCAAAGGTAAACCCAGTTGCCAAAGATTGAGAACCAACGGCCTATTAGCCATATGCCACGGGGCTTTATCCAAAACCGCACAAGCTTCTTGAAAACTGTCAAATTTAAACATGAAGAAACCATTGTCAGAGGTCAGAACCTCCCGCAAGCCAAGCCTCCCCCAAATCTTGTGAGAAATAGAGTTTACAATTTGGAACGGTAGTCTTTTCCCCATAAAATACCCAACTAAAGTGCTACGCCAGAATACACTTCCTTCTTCAGCAACCTCCAAATGGGGACACACTTTAATCAATCCATCAATAACATTCGGTTTGACATAATGCAAGGTAGTAGACGCAGACATCGAATCAGGATTATCTACACCGTTAGAACCATTTAACACTTTAGCATAGCTCAAGGTACCTCCAACTCCATCGCCCCCAAACCCCGAATGTATAGACGCTTGAACATTCAGACATTCGCCAACTGTCTTGGCAACCCCAGAATTAAAAACATCATCAACTGAACCACTCAAACTCACTACTGGCGAATCAATAACATAAGTCGGAATAGTCACACTACCAACCGGAACAGATACTTTCCTAGAATTACCAAAAGAATTACTCACACATATGGCATCACCATCCACACCCACAGGAGCAAAATTACACACAACCGAGGCAACATCAGCCCCTCAGAAACATTCATTGAAATAACACAAGTAGGACACAGACATGGACGACGCTGTCCCGGGCTCATGGCCCGATTGAGAGTACGGAATAGCACGCGGGGGAACTAAACCGGAGAAATAACATGGAGTCGCCACCCGGTGTGAACCGGGAAAATGTGATTTAAGGCCGCTGACAAGAAACCCACTTGGATTCGAAATCCAAGCAAACCCCAAGCAACGGACAGAACCCCAAGAACCGCGAATATGATTTTGTAGAAACAAAACCCTTCCAAGGCCACAAAGAAGACCAACAAAGAACTTGCCCTTGAGAACCTTTAAGATGAATCCTTGTAGTGTTTTGCTAGCAATGGAGACGCCACTAAGTTTGCCAAAACTTAGATAAGTCGATTCAAACTTGAAAAGGGGAATCCCTCCCTTACAAGAATTCGGCCATAGCCAAAGCTTTAAGCTTTTTAGTTTTTTATAAATTTCGTTGGTTTCTCTCAAATGAAGAGGGTTGTGTGTGTATCAGTGGTTGATTATAGTTTGTTTATTGCTCAGTCGGCGAAGGGTTATTATTTGTTACTTTTGGCGATCAGGTTTTGGCTATTGGTGATGGATGCTTCACGACTCAGTGGCCATGCATGTTGAGTGTGTTTAGGGTTGTGTCGTTTTGTTGTCTAGGTAAATGGGGGGCTGTTCACGTGAACCAGTCTGTTTATGACTATGTGTCTTTCGTTTCATTGTGGATGAGAGAGAGGGTGGCACTGTTTTGTATGAGTGGGTTCTCGGTCAGTTGAGTGGCCCGGTGTGCGAGCTTCAAAACAAATCAAAGAGGAGAGCCTTTGTTGAGTGAGGCGAGAATGAGATAGGTTGAGAAGAGCTTCAGGGTTAGGGTTTTTTGTGCTTTCTTTGTGGGAATGAGCTAGTGCCGTCCAAGCCGAGAGTGGTGAGTGTTTAGGGTTAGAGGGCTGTGCGAGAGGTAGAAGAGAGAAGGTTAGGGCTTCTTTCTTTTGTTTGTGTTTTTCGTGAGAGTGGGGAGCTAAAAGAGTTTAGGGTTTTGTGTTATTTTTATAGTGATGTATTAGGGTTATGCATGGATTTTGAAAAGGAAAGAAATCAAGTAAATTATGGATGGATTTAATTAGTTAAAAAAGGAAAGGATAATTGTAATTTTGGTGGGGAATATATTAAATTGGTAGGTGATTTATTTAAATTAGGAATATATTTGCTTAAATTATGAATTTAATTTGATTGGATTTTAATTGGATTTAATTTAATTTAATTTCAATTTAATTGGTTTTAATTAATTTATTTAATTTAATTTAATTTATGTTTTAAATATGTTTTAATTATTTCTTGGATTGGGCTTGGGTGAGATGGGCTTGGTGTGTGTCTTAGTGATGTGTGGGCTTGGGGGTTTGGGCTAAGGATGTGTTTTAAAACGGAAGTTCAATAAGCAAACCTGAAGCGTAAACAAACAAATTAATTCCAACAATGTGTCAATTCTTGACTCTTCCCTTCCGACGTCCGTTTCCCGCGACTTCTGCAACTTAAGAGGTAGTGTCTCCAAATGAGACTTATCATCGGGACTTACATGCAAAAATACAGTGCCTACAACACTCTTACCCACGGCAGCACAAGAATTTGCCAAGACAGTCCTAGTATTACAGACCATATCATCACCTACATGGTGTAAACTAGAAGGGATAACGGGCATTTCCACTGCCTAAAAACACCAGTAAAAGCACTCACAGTCACAGTGTCACTAGTCACAACAGCAGGAGTAGAGATATTCACTGTTGAAGCAATCACAACCCCCCAGAACTAGTCACCGAAACACCTTGGCCCATGGCAACACCTGAATCGGCCAAAACACCCCCTCCAGTGCCAACAAGCTCCTCACTAACAGCCACACCCAAACCACAATCACACACAATCAAACCCGAAACCTCACAGAAGGGAGAAGAAACAGATCGCACATCACACATAACCTTCTCACCGGTAGGGCACCGAGATCCCCTACTGCCGATCACAGAGTCAGAGCAAACCAAAGGAAAGTCACCATTCCCTGGCAAAACTTGGTCCGACAGAGCCGAAAGAGAAGCAGAAGGACCTGATGAAGGACCGGGATATACAGAACCATTACCCAAAAACGGAAAAGTAGCAACAAGAGAGGCTAAGGAAGGTTCACGTTCCACAGATCTGATAGCCAAATGACCCTGTGCAGGTCGGCGCGGCCCCAAAACCGGCAAGCTAGAGACCGACATCACTTAAATAGAGGGGAAGTGATGAAGAACGAGGGGAATGAAGAGGGCGAACAGGGGAGGTCAAAAAAGGGTCAAAGAAACAAAACAAAAAGAGACAATTAAGGGAGGAAAAGGGAAATTAAGGTAGAACAGATTTGAAGGGTTGAAACAGTAAAGGGGTAGAAAATGTCAGGCACGAATCACGGCTCAAGGCTCACTGGGATTTCCGGGAGGGTTGAAAGCATTTTTCTTTTTCAGGTTTTGTTGAAACTAAGGTGAAAGATTCATTGAAACAATTAGGTAACTGTAGACAACAGAACTTGACGACGCTGTCCTAGGCTCACGACCTAGTTGGGAAGTACGAAATAACATGGAGTCGCCACCCGGTGTGAACCGGGACAAAGATTTAAGGCCGCACTCACCCCTCGCAAGGGAAGACCTCAAACCGTTGGGTTCGGAATGGTCCCTTACTTATGTCACTTGTGATGATATAATTTGTGCAATAAACTAACCGAATCTATTCAACATTCATGCTCAAGGGTACTTAGATCTAACATGCTTTCATCCAAATAATTCCACTCAATGTAACACAATAAGCCTATTGAACCATTAAATCAACATGTATAAATCATTACCCAAACGCATCATAAACTAAGAACATGCATAATGGACAACCTAAACATGCTTTAACAAATAAATAACAAACTAAATTAAACCATGCTTTAAATAATAAACATATAACCTAAAAACTATAACATGCTCAAATACAATTTGGATGAGACGAGATACGTGTATCTTAAGTGGTACGTGGCATTGTATCCCGAGTGCAGACCATACTACCGTCCATTCGTAATCGGCTATGGAATTTACGTCCGGGTTTCCATCCGATATACCACAAAAGGGAACACATATCCCGCTCACCCAACAATCACATCATGCTTCAAATGACTCTCATGCCATTATATATCAAAATAAATAAAACAACAATAAAGAAGATAAGTAGAAAGGTGCCCTCAGGTCTAACCTCTTTTGTCGTCTAAGAAAGGGCGTTACACGTCCGTTGGAAGGGTGAATGATCCGCTACTCTTTTAGTTCACCAACTCAACGTCTTTCCTCACTGTTTTGCTGTTTGGGCTGCTGTTTCAAGTCCGTTTCGCTGCTGCTTCGCTGCTACGTTTCAGGTCAATGTCTTGATGGTTTAGCGGACTGTTTTGGGTGATTTTGAAGGCTTAGGGAGGTGCGTTTGTGGGGATTTTTTAGGGAAACTTTATGGAGGTTTTTGGGATGGTGTTTAGGTGATTTTAGGACTGTTTTATGGGTTAAAGACGCAACAAAAACTGACCAGAACAGGGGACGAAACTGTGCAGTTCAAGGTGCAGTGAGGGGTGTTTCGAGACTGTTTTGGGCGCTGAATTGGAGCTGTGAATGAGGGGTCTTTTGTGCGACTTTGGGGCTGTATTTGAGGCTTATTTTAAGGTGTTTTAGGGCTGTGAATGGTGGCTAGAACTTGGCAATGGAGGGCTGTGAAAATGGGTTTAGGCGTGAAGGGTTTTGGTGAAGGATGAATGATGCGGCAATGGAGGGTGCTTGGTTTAATGATTCGGCAATGGAGGCTTCAAGGAGGTTTTTGGACGTGCAAGGAGGCTTGAGAAAGTGTTTGGGACGTGCTTGGGGAAGTATGTGTGCTAGGTTTTGAATGGGGGGTGAAGGCCTCTTTTTATAGGCAAAGAGAGAAGACTTTCCTAATTTGAATAGTTGAAGGATTTCTCATTGATGGTGACATCTCCTAATTTGTATCTCACAAGGAATGAATCTCCTTATTTAGGATGGTGATTGCTTTTGATTTAGGAAGGGATCTATGAGATTTATTTTAATTAGGAAGGGATTTGACTTGATTTTAGCATGTGATAAATGTGCATATCCCTAATCTAGGAAGCCATGGGCGTGAATAAGGCTATATGGGTGTGGGCTTTGGTTTGACTTGGTTTGACTTGGGTATTTGGGTTTGGTTTGGGTATTTGGGTTTGGTTTGGTTTGGTTGGTAGTGGTCTATGGGGGTTTTGGGCCTAAGATAAGCTTTGAAACGGAAGTCCAACAAGCAACCGAAGCTACACAACGAGGTTAAATCCAACAAAAATTCCATTTTCCAACTTTACCCTTCCAACGTCCGTTTCCCGCGGCTTTCATGACTAAAGAAGTAGTTGCCTCCATACGAGACTCATCATTGGGCTAATGTGTAAAAATGCAATGCCTACAGTCGCCCCCACTTTGATGGGACTTGTGCAGTGTGTGACAATGACAATCCTATCAAAGTACGTGCAATGTATTTTTACTTACCTGGCTCGCCAGCTGTCACCTGGTCTGCCTGATGTGCTGAGTTGATAACGCTAAACCCCGTACCTAGGGCGTCGCGGTTGCGTCTCCATACCTAGAGTGCCGCAGTGATGATGTTGGTTGTCTGAGTGCTAACCCCATACCTAGGGTGTCGCAGTGACGCCTCCGTACCTAGAGTGCCACAAATGTCTGAATAGTCCACATGCCGTACCTGGCGTGCTAACCCCGTACCTAGGGCGTCGCTGTGGTCTGAATGCTAACCCCGTACCTAGGGTGTCACAGTGACGTCTCCATACCTAGAGAGCCACAAATGTCTGAATAGTCCACATGCCGTACCTGGCGTGCTAACCCCGTACCTAGGGCGTCGCTGTGGTCTGAATGCTAACCCCGTACCTAGGGTGTCGCAGTGACGTCTCCGTACCTAGAGAGCCACAAATGTCTGAGTAGTCCACATGCCGTACCTGCTGGTTGCTAACCCCGTACCTATGGCGTCGCTGTGGTCTGAATGCTAACCCCGTACCTAGGGTGTCGCATTGATGCCTCCGTACCTAGAGTGCCACAAATGTCTGAATGCTAACCCCGTACCTAGGGTGTCGCGGTGACGTCTCCGTACCTAAAGAGCCACAAATGTCTGAGTGCTAACCCCGTACCTAGGGTGTCGCGGTGACGCCTCCGTACCTAGAGTGCCACAAATGTCTGAGTGCTAACCCCGTACCTAGGGTGTCGCGGTGACGCCTCCGTACCTAGAGTGCCACAAATGTCTGAGTGCTAACCCCGTACCATAGGGTGTCGCAGTGACGCCTCCGTACCTAGAGTGCCACAAATGTCTGAGTGCTAACCCCGTACCTAGGGTGTCGCGGTGACGTCTCCGTACCTAGAGAGCCACAAATGTCTGAGTGCTAACCCCGTACCTAGGGTGTCGCAGTGACGCCTCCGTACCTAGAGAGCCACAAATGTCTGAATGCTAACCCCGTACCTAGGGTGTCGCAGCTGTGATATCTCCATGTCTGGAGTGCCGTACCTGGCTGAACTGATCTGATATCTCCATACCCAGAGTGCCGTACTTGGCTGAACTGATATCTCCATACCCGGAGCGCCGTACCTGGCTGATCTGATATCTCCATACCCGGAGTGCCGTACCTGGCTGATCTGATACCTCCATGCCCGGAGTGCCGTACCTGGCTGAAACTGATTTGAACCAATGTGGGCCTCGCCCACAGAATGCCATACCCGGAAGGTCTACTACTGATGCCGATTCTCTATTTTGCACACTTTAGTGCCTCTCTTTGAGATAATCTCGATAGGTAAACATATTTTTGTCCTCAACGGATGCTTCGCGTCAAAGCCAAAGAATCTTCGAAGTATTCGACATACTCAAACCCAATCCCCTGAATGGGTGATCTGAACCAGACTCCTAGTGTGTGTGTGTGCTAAGGCTCCTTCGCAGCTTATTCCTTAAGTTAGCCAACTCGATGATTTCACTTCGGAGAATCGGATCAGTGGGTCTAACCAACCTGGATGTCTGGGTCACATTCTGTGATTACTGTAGCATATTTAACATGATATGGTCTTCTTTTATTGCATCGTCTCTTTCTTTTCATTATTTTCCTTCATTTTTTTTTCTTTTCTCTTTTTCTTTTTCTTTTTCTGACTCACCTACCCTTTAAGGTAGCATTTCTCCTCATGGTGGTCCTAATACTCGCCCATGGGTAGCTTCACGCTTATCGGTTATAGGCGGTCTATTTCTTTCTTTTCATTGCAGAGACTTTTCTTTCTTTATTTTCCAACCATATCATGTATCGTAGCATAGGCAAATCAGTGTGGACACCCAGGCAAACGGTCATTCACCGATCCACCATCTCTTCTCAACTCATCTCATCATCAACCGCTCATCTTCTAC